>OZ024689.1:26488155-26767758 GCA_964016905.1 Perithous albicinctus
AAAATCGCTTTCGAAAAAAATGCATGATGACCATAGAAACTGCCGTTAGAAAAACACTGAAACACCTTTTCAACGGTTCGCCAACTGTTCTACAGAGTGTATTACCAATATTTGTAATAAAAAATTAATAATTTTTAAACTGAAAAGTGGTCATGTTGAACATATGTGTAGCACGATATCCTAATCTACAAACGAGAATCGAAATAGCGCTCGCGGAAGTCAATCATCGACTACTATTACAATAATTATATACGAGGTAATTTTTACCTTCGTGACATCAAATTCTATGTTTACTTGTAATACTCTATAATATCAGCACACAGTTCAAGGAAATCCCGAAAAGCTGTCCAGAACTCCAATTTAATTCAAACTAAAAAAAGTATACAGGTCGCTGATTATGAATCCAAACTCTAAATGATTGTAAACAAAAAGACGGACAAACATGTAAAAATGATGTCAGAGTTTTACAAAAAGTATTATGGTCAGATTTTTGAAATCTCTGATTACTAATTCGAAGTCAACAATTCTGCAAACAAAATAGTCAATTAAATATTGCGGACATGTACGTCACAAAATTTCGGACTGAATAATCAATGTTCTGATAAATCGATTTCATTTTTGAAAAAAAAAAAACATTTTTTTAGTGTTGCAAAATATTTGTTCCATTCAATGTCGGAGTTGGAACGGCGAAGTTAGCTGCAAGTTGTAACTGAACATTGTACTGCATAATCTTAAGCAACATTAGCGCCACAAATGAGTCATCCTTCTCGGAGTACCACAAAAGATTACTCATTTTTACGTAAATTGAGAATTCCAATCTCTATCAGCGACTCTCAATATTGTTTTATTAAAATTAAGTACAGTATCGTTTTTTTTTAACAGTAAAATTCACTTTAACAAAAAAACTCAGTAACAGTAAAATTCGTCTCCTCAGTAACGGTAAAATTAAATCGTCGATTTATTTTATGGGCCTAATGTAGAGAGAGATACTTTTTGCACTGCATATTCTAACAATAATAGCACGCAGAGTCACGCCCCATTATTACTCCATAATACCGATAACAAAGGTAACGTATAGAATAGAATGTTTATATCAATTTATTGCCAACGATTTGGGCGTCATTATTGTGTTGTAAGAAGGCAAAAAAAAAATGAAACTAACCCGACTTGTTGCATGCCCCACATATTAATTATTTGCCTTTATTGTTCCGATTTAAAGACAAGCAAAGAAAAAATATTATTTATCCACAAGCATGAACAACAGCGAAGAAGGAACAAGGTAACGATCGAAACAATCAACATCCGGTGTACTGCTAATTGGATTACGAGCGACAGAAGTCGTTTGCCCCTTCCCCCCCTTTCACTAGATTCCGATGTAACGATACCGCTATGCAAATAATCGGATTTAATTTATTCTTCACTTCTTTCGAGTATACCGTTATTTATTGTGTTTCTCGTTATCGTCTACGGATGCCTAAGCGATATATTACAATGATGTATTACACCACCCACAGAAACAATTACTGTGTGTTACATAATTATAAGTAACATGCAAGAACAAAATAAGAGGACAAAAAAATTGAACAACAAATAATCTTTTTGCTTCTTTATTAAGGAAACTTTGTGATGGTGTACAAAATTTGTCTCCAGATTTTTTTTTGCGAGGGTACGTAAAATGTCTCAAATAGTCAGAAAATCATATTTAGAAAAAAATGTCTGTATGTTAATGTAAATTATCAGCTATCGTGTTAAAGAATTCTTTATAATTGCAGCTTATGCTCATAAGGTACTTTGGTATTGAATTTATTCGAAAATGTAAAAGCGGTTCGGTTCTAACGGGATTTTTAATTTTTCGAAATATTTATGTTACCGTACGAACTTTCCCGAATATCAAGCTAACGTCCCAAAAGTTTCTACACGAACAAAGTAACGTTAAGTGATGTTTACTGCAAAGTTTTATTCAGATCTGTGTAGTGGTTCAGATTTTAGACTGATTTTGAATTTGAATTTTTCTATTTTTATCCGATGTAAGTTCTTATAAAAATATATGATTAATAAATATTTCTATTTAATAGTTGCTACGAATGATTGATTTTCTGTCTCAGCCTGCCCATAAATAAATTAATGCATTATTCGTATACTAAAACACTTTTCTCGGCGTTTTAGACCATTCTGATTTTCCTGACATGAAAACCTCGAAAAAAAAAATCATGAAAACAACGATTCTTCTACGAGGAAGCAAAAAAAGGTCGCAAAATGTCCTCTATGAAGGAACCAAAATTGATCACCATATATTCAGGTAGAGAAGGCCTGCTGGGATGGCAGGTAAAAAAAATGAGGAAGTTATGTGCGAGGCTGTACCTTGCATACCTTTTTTATTATTCACAGCTAAAGGTCGTAAAAAAAGTGTTGCGTTTGGTAGTGGGGATTATTTGCAGATAAGAAGAGAAAGTTTATTAGTAATAATTTGCACGGCGTAGAAAAAAATATTGCTGTTATTTTAGGTAATAATTGTTCTTTCCAGTTATGTGAGTATTTCTGGTGAATATTTTTCAATAGGAAATGTCTGGTATAGCATTCAAATTTACGTTTCGTGATAAAATGGAAGGTATGTATGGACTGTTCAATGTGCTCCACTCAGGACAATAAATTGCAGCACATGGCCCTCATGAATACTTGCATTTGTTCGCTTTAAAAAATTCTGGTATCATTATTCAGTAATTTTGCTTCCTCATACAGGAAAGTTTGTGATGGTAATTCTGTTTTTTATTTCCAATGCAGTTCGACACAACGTTTGCCAGAAATCGATGAAATTCGAATTTAATGGAACAATATATTTATTATTCAAGATTTCTATAGTTTCAAAAATGAAAGGCCTGTAACTTGAGAATGACTTGGAAAATTGACCTAAAAATTGTAACAACAGTTTATTCAATAAGTTCTGATTATTTGCTACAACTGTTGTTAAAATATATAAAACAATGAAATTTTAGATCTACCTATTTATTATTTTAGTGTTTTTTTGAAATCGCTATGTATAAAAACGATCCATTGCAGAAATTAAATGTTCAAACCTAAAATGTAGATATTTCAATGTAGTTTTCACTGAAAATTTTTCATAGATTTACTTTTGCAAAGCTTCTACTATAAAAAAAAAGAAAAAATCGATCCTCATAAAAAAAGCTTTGCAAAAGGTAAAAAATAATGAGGAAGCAAGATTCCACGTGACAGACTTGTTTTACTCATAAATTAAATAAATAAAAATTCCTCTTACATTCCTGCGCTAACAATTGATGGGATTTACGTAACAATATACTGAAAATCGAATTATTACGATTCATTTTTTCACCAAGTATAACATAATTGTAACTTAGTAATTCGCTTGCCAGCTTTGCAAGACATGAAAATGATTCAAGTAGCAGTGGCGTGCAAAGACAAGGATTTGGACAATCGTCTTACATATCGATGAGGCTGCGTATGCTCGGACAACTGGCGATCGAATGACGATCAAGAAGCACCCAGACTGCAGCGACTGTGACACGGTTACGAGTCAGCCTTGCGTTCTCACAGTTTGCGCGATTCCCGTCGAGACAACTGCACGGATACGCATATACGTTATTATGCGTTTCAGGTGCGTATTTATATGTATAGATAGATGAATACACGTAGTATTTAGTTCCTCTTGTTATAGCACCGCAATTGTTTCTTTTTATTAAATAGTATTTAATATAAAAAAAATCAAGAACATTCAAGAAATTTTAACCAGAAAATCTGTTTTCAGAAAAATTTTACCCTACATGGGTTTCAAGTTTACGATGATACAACAAATTTGAATCAATATTCTCTGCTCAGAATTTCTGTAAAAAAATATATTGACAGATACGCTATCGAGAGACAGCAATGATGGAATTTAAACTTGGTACCTTTAAAAAAGAGAAAAAAAAATGCTTTCATCTTAGTATAAAGGTTTTCTTGTTATTATTTATGTAATAAATTTACTGCATAAATCGTCCATTCATAAACATCACTTCTGAAGATGATTCAGATCCGAGTCGAAACGTAAAAATAATCTCATCATTATTCACAAGAGCCCGTCTGAAACCACAACTCTTCACTCATTTATTATATCATCGACCACAGCCTTTCTAACATCATTGCAAAAAGAAATCTTTTTTAAGGATATTCCATACGTATTGTTAAGGTGAGCGAGTCAGTAAAAAAAAAAGATTTTTAGATTTATATTTATTATTCTAGTCATCCAATAAATATGAGATAAATATATTATCTCACATATATCGAAAACGAGTGTATGGTTATTCTCAGAGGTCCTCCGAATATTCCACGATATCCAGGAAACCGATGACAAAAAAAATCCAGAGTGCACTTTCCACTTCACATTTTGCATGGATTTTTTTTGTTCAGTTGGTTTTATTGAGGTGTCAGAATATTTGAAGGGCCTCCAAGATTGGACGTGTACGATTTTTTTTACGTATATGCGTTCAAACGACTTCGGGGAATAGACAGGAAAATACATATTCTTTCACAACTCTTACGTTTTTAAACGAAATGCGAGTGCGGTACCATGCGTCTATAACGTCATTGTAATCCTGTACAAATTGAAATATGAGTGTAGCATTTTAACGACGAATAGTGTAATGTACGATATCGTCTATTCTTACCGAGGAAAGTCTGTAACAAAATCTACTTCAGCATCCCCTTAAGAAAGGAAGCATAAGTGACTGTCTAGATTTTTTAAATATTATTCAATTAAAGTTCTAGAATGTAAAGGAATTGACAATGCGATTAAATTGAATTGGCAAATCAACCGAAGTACATGAATCTTTGTCGAGTGTGTGAATTCCTCAAGTCTCGATTTATCGACACGAGTAATAATGTGTCCTCGGTGCGTCCGGCCTCGTTTCGTTTCCTGCTCCTCGCTGATCGCTAATTACCAACCAGAGAAGCTTCTTCTGAGGTCGATTTCGAGCGGACAACATTCACAATGGCAAGACTGATGCGAATACATAAAAAAGAAGGAAACGCTCAGAAGTCGAAGACAGAATAATGGCAAAATTTCCTTTTTATTTCGACAATATTTATTTCGCGATGTCTCTCAAATGATTACCGATTATTACTGAAACCTTCCCAGAGAATATCGTCGAACGTTTGTGTAAAAAAAAATTGATCCAATTAAGAAACTAACAACTCCGCGTCGTGGAGGAAATTGCTGCAGGCACACAGTCGTGAGAACCTCTTTTAAGGTGACATTGCATGGCTCTGTTATATTTAAAAGGTATTTGGTCGGAAGTAATCGATTCATTGATTGTGACCTCGACAGACGAGAATCGATCGACGAAACCTCGAGGAAGGTTGAGAAAAAACAAAGACGTGTTTTATATACTTTCACTGCTGAAATTGAAACTTGAGAAATTATTGCATATATATGAGGTATTCCATATCAATTCAGCCGCCCAAAAAAAAAATTCTCAAAATCGGTTTCAGCGGTTCCGATAGATACATCAAATCGCAAATTAAAAAAATGTCCTGCCAAAATATGCCAATATTTTCATTTTTTATTTAATCTGCAATATCTTAGGAACCATTAATCGAACTAAAATAAATTCTTATCACTGACGTGATCCCTCGGTCTACTTGCACTATTTCGACATTACCGATTCGTAAGTGTCGTAAAATGTCTTAAATTCTCAGAGTCGCATTCACGTCCATGACAAATAGCTTCTCCTTCACCTTTCAGTTCCAGCAGACGAAGTATCGAGGAAAAGAAAAAGCGATGCCGCTACAGAGTACACAAAATCGTGATCGACGCTTGACGCGCGCGCGAGTTTCGAAGCTGAAGATAATATGCCGCAGCACAAAACGAACAAGGTCAGCGCGTGGCAATATAAACGTTGCATAACTACAGAGCCGCCGCCGCCGCCGTCGCCGCAGAGCGTCGGTCACGCTTCGCAGAGCGATGCCACCAGCGCACCCGCGGCTACTCTCGCGGCCTCTTTCGTTCTTCGATAACGATTAAATACGGCTTCTGTTGACCGAATTTAAGGAGAATCACACGAACGACACTACACTTGGAATTGCAATAATTAAGAAAGCAATAACAATTTTTGAATTTTTGCAATTCGAAGGCATGCTTACTATTATACCTGAAACAAAGATTCTTCTACGAGTAAGCAAAAAAAGGTCGCAAAATTTCCTCTATGAAGGAACCAAAATTGATCACCATATATTCAGGTAGAGAAGACCTGCTAGGATGGCAGGTAAAAAAATGAGGAAGTAATGTGCGAGGCTGTACTTTGCATACCTTTTTTTTTATTATTCACAGCTAAAGATCGTAAAAAAAGTATTGCATTTGGTAGTGGCGATTATTTGCAGATAAGCAGAGAAAGTTTATTAGTAACAATTTGCACGGCATAGAAAAAACAAATTGCTGATATTTTAGGTAATAATTGTTCTTTACAGTTATGCGAGTATTTCTGGTGAATATTTTTCAATAGGAAAATTCATTTCGACTCTCTGCACCAGTACAAATTGCAAACGTATAAAAGCTCCTGTGTAATCCAGTAAAAATGTCTAGTATAGCATTCAAATTTGCGTTTCATGATAAAATGGAAGGTATGTATGTGCTCCACTCAGGACAATAAATTGCAGCCCATGGCCCTCATGAATATTTACATTTGTTCGCTTTAAAAAATTCTGGTATCATTATTCAGTAATTTTGCTTCCTCATACAGGAAAGTTTGTGATGGTAATTCTTTTTTTGTTTCCAATGCAGTTCGACACAACGTTTGCCTGAAATCGATGAAGTTCAAATTTTATTCTTCGGGCTTCTGTTGCCCGAATTTAAGGAGAATCACACGAACGACACTACACTTGGGATTATAATAATTAAGAAAACTATAAAAATTTTGAATTTTTGCAATTCGAAGGCATGCTTACTGTGCTGATAATGACGGCACCCCAATTCTATGATTCTATTTGATATGCACGTGGTGTTGGGGAATACCCACAAGGTGAGGATATAATTGCGTACATTGCAATGTTTATTTTCGATGCATGAAAAAGCAATTTCATTTACCATTTCAGCTCCAACCATTCAAGTATCGATCCCTTAATATATCTAAATTTTCTCGAACGCTCTTGTCTTATCTATGAAAGTGTATTTTCAACTGAAATAATATGTTCTCGCTGAAGTGTCCGTCATTACCAAATTTGAACCCTGAGCATTAGCCTCTTTAGTGCGTTTAACCCATTTGTCTGTCTCGCTCGATCAAGGACCAGTGGAAAATTTTTCGCGCTGTCTCGTCCACGGAAGAGAAAACTAGTTTTGGTGTGTACGTCGCGTTACGAATCGGTCGTTCGTGCGCGCGTGAGTGAACAATTGCGCGTGTATAGCGTGCAAATTCGTCGTTTTACCAGTTGTCACGGTGTCATTCACTGTATGTATTGTAAATACAGAAAAGCAGCTGTTGTATTCATTTCAAGTTCGTCGATCGACTCTACGAAAGAATACATATATAATTTTTTTTCCTTATTTAACGACGGTGTCCTTATATGTTGATACATAATACATGCTATAATGTTTTGGTAAATTAGATTAAATTCCTCTTTTAAAAAGTTGGTGGCAGCTAATGTTCCATTTGAAGCCTTTTTATTCGTGCTGTGATTGACCGTCACTGTCGTCAGACACACTGGGACCGGGGCCAAGTTCATGTATTAAAACATTATATATACATCAAATGTCAAAATTGACAGAAGGAGATCCGGGTCCGATTAGTAAAATAACGCTGGAGTGCCCTGAAAAGTGGTGACGCGTAACAGCGCGTCCGGTCTGGCCAGTACATATATAAAATCATTTTTTTTAAATATTAATTTATAATTATATAAAAACAAAACCTATTAATAGTTTAAAACCAATGATTGGTTTTTCGAAATCCATAGGTTCTTCAGGGCAGGTTCTGTTTTTTTTTATTTATAAGAAAAATCCCTAGTTTCACTTATTTATTTGTTTATCAAAAAAATCTAGGCATCCTTTTTTGTTTAGGTTTTGTTTCGTTTTTAATTGACAAAAAAAAAGTGAATATACTATTCTTAACCACAGTGTCCTCAAAACTTTTGTTACACACACACTCATTTTAGGCATAGAAAGAAAAGAATTTAAAAAAAGTATATATACCCCGAGGTAGCGATATATATGGAGATCGAAAACACTTATGAGGTCGAGGCTAAGAGCTCGCACACTCCCGAAAATGATGAAATTTGTTTGCCAACACGACGATAGGATCGATGGACGTAGAAAAGGATTAAAATTTCGCGAGAGTCCAGGAAGACCCTGTTTAGCATCCGAATAATATCAAGGACGACAGTCGATCAACGTCAATCATGGGTTTTGGAAAACATTATAGGGTTTTGTGTGAATGTGTGTGTGATTGACGCAGAAAAGTAACGAGTGAAGATCGTTATTTTTCTGTGCTCAGCAAGAATGTTGTAGTACATTCTTGCTGAGCAAAATATATATGAGAACATTTCAATTTATTATTAGGAGCGGATGGGCATTTATTCGATTAAAATGTTTGTGAAATACTTTCATCACTCAATGATTGTTAATTATTAACCCTATTAAATATTAGATTCTGCTGCAAAATAATTTTTAAAAAAGCATTTTAAATGCATGAGGTATTCTTTATCAACTGAACCAATATAACTTATGACATTTTTTTACCCCTCCAAATGTGTCCACACTGCCAATTCTTGGATCTAAAAATTGAACATCTCATATATTGAGATACTTTAAGAATATGAATCACGAAAGTTTTGCTCGGTAATTTATCCGGGAATGAGACTACTAACTTAATCGACACTTCTCATCGAAATATGTATCCAAGAAAATCGTCCATTTTTACTGTTTCTTGTGATGCGAAATCTCACGAGCATTGAAATCACCTAACGACGACACGTCAGTGCGAATTGTTGTTGCGAAACGAAATGAATGGCTAGCTAGAATATCGAGCTATAAAAGCCACCAGGGAAATTCATAGAAATATGAAACTACACGATTCTTCCTTCCCGTAAAAAAGTTAGTGTGTCACAATATTTTTTTTATCGAAGTATCGAAATTTGTCGCATTCGTTGTTGCCTATTTACTCGTTCTCATTATTGGTCGTCGCTGTCGTCAGAGACTCTGACGACAGGGACCAAGTTTATGCATTGAAGCTTTTTGTTTGTGTGTAACGACCAAGCGAACATTTTGAGGAATTGTAGGTATTGGTAGTGACTATGTCAGGATGAAGTATCAAAGAGAAAAAATATATGAAGACCACCGGGAATCGAATCCGAATTATCCTGGTCGTAAGTAAAAGAACGCTAATGTCACCTATATATTTCTCTCATTCGAATCCTCTTCTTACATGCAATGCAGGTCCGTCTAACCCTCCCCTGGCTCAGCTCGACGTCCTCGTTGACTGGGCAGAGC
This sequence comes from Perithous albicinctus, assembly GCA_964016905.1. Lineage (NCBI taxonomy): Eukaryota > Metazoa > Arthropoda > Insecta > Hymenoptera > Ichneumonidae > Perithous > Perithous albicinctus. The sequence goes on from OZ024689.1 coordinate 26,497,643, forward strand.
TGGGTGTCCTGTTACGCGATTGTAGTGCAATGATTAAATGCTACGCGAAACCTGTGTCCATCGTGTCCGACCTCTTCCCTCGGTCGTGTTCAATCCCAAGGAGTAGCTCTTCAGTGCCAGGCTTCTATTTGCGGGAATGTCTATGTGTGTGTGTGTGCTCCATCGGTACAATGCGAATTGAGGATATTTTTGGACCCGATAACTTCTGACACCATATGTCACTTATTTCATTAATGAAATATTGAATTTAATATATATGCTATATATATTTTTTGGCATCAAATTAGAACATATATTGCAATAATTTATGGAAAATAAAAACTCAGATGCTCCTTAATCCAACTTTCTCTGTAAAATATTTTTTGTTCACTCAGCGAGAATTTCGAGATCTACGATGCCAATTAAAACTGAAGATTGCAATTTCCAAATTGCCAATTATGGAACATATCCAAGAGCGTAAAAAAAAGAGGCCTGTTTGGTGGAGAACTCCTCGTATATAAAATTCGTTTACCCATCTAACACCCACTCTCTTGAAAGTCCTTCCTTAAAGACGATTTACATTGACATAACAGAGAATCTTTGAATTTTATAAAATCCAATAAAAATGTAATAACAGTTGTGTAAGTAAACATTTTTTTTTTTTTTTTTTTTTAATTAGTAGACAGGAATTTGTGAGTACCTGTCGTAACTACGAACAAGTGCAGGTTTTGACGAGAACGTACGTATAACTTTGAGTGTACTTAGGTGAATGGAAGTTCGTGTTGAATGAGAACAAGAAAGAAAAAAAAAAAAAAAAACAAAGACAAAAGAAAGAGAAGTTGAACTCTCGGTATGACCGGTGGAATGAGCTGCCGACACGTGCGCGATGAGCACACACGGAACGATTAGTATAACGAGGAAATAGGTGTGTATATATGCGTTTACAAGCAGAGCAACAGACGGGTCATCCTGTTGAGGCGTTTCTAGACGATTCGGTAGCGTGTTATGTAGTATGTATGTATAGATTGTATTGAGCATTATAGAAACGTGCAAGAGCTATGACAGCTATGGTGAACGCACTCGGATATACTCAACGCACCGTTGCCCTCGCCAGTCAGGGAACTCGTGACCCAGGTATGACGTGCCAGCATCGCGACTAGAATGTCGCACACAGGCCACGGGGAGTATTGAGCGAAATCTGTGTCATATACATGCTACTCTATATCAACCGTCATTCACGCTTTTTTTTTACTTGATAATGGAGCGAAATTCTTGCTCAATAATCAATTAGGTTGCTTTACGTATTTTCCATTTATCCTTAGGGAATTGATAAGGCAATTATTAAAACGATACCGTCTAATAGTTACCTTAATTACTGTCTATAAGTATCGTAATGCGTTGAATGTGATATGAGTATATTAAGGTGGCCCAAAATAAACTCAATGATTTTTCATGGAGCTTTTCCTTGGAAATTGAATTCACACAAGAGGTTTTCTATATCAGTTCAGATTAAAAAAAAAATTGATCATATAATTCCAACACCAAATTCAATATTAAAAAAGAAAATGTTGGATGGATTTTTGAATTATTATATATACTTTTCGCTATAACATTTATATCTCGAAAACGATTTATGCTATCTACAATTAAAAAAAAATAAACACATACGAAATTTATGATAAAATAATTTTTAAAAAGTCACATGTTCTAGATGAAAAACGTCGGTTATTTCCATCGACTTAATTCCGTTAAATTCTGTTACATAAAAACAATTTTTTATTCGAAATTGCATGAGATTCGAATTTCATTTCCTTTAAACAAATTTTCTAGATGTAATTTTGCATGTCGCAAAACATGTTAATAAACTCGAATAATTCATACGAAACAGTTGGAAGTATATTCCTTTAACATAAAAAAAAAAAAAATGCAAAACTTTCGAACTTATTGATTAATAAAATACTTCTGTAGTAATTTAATTTTTGTCATTTTCAACAATACATGAAAAAACAATAAATCTAACTTAGCAATAAAATATTTTATTTCACCGCAATGTTACGGCAATATTTTACTTGTAATTAAATATATTAGTTTACAATAATTCTATAACATTCTGACCTATGTCGGTGTAAAGGTCTCCTATTGGATTGCCTATGAGAGCAGCGTTCTCCACAGCGATCAGCGAATGCAACGATGAAACCGGAAGTGACATAGGCGCGCTTGTTAAAAGCGGTTTGCACTATCTCCTGTCAAGGTGGACTTTCCTCGGCCAAACGAGCTCGGCACTCGTCCCGACAACTACCATTTGCTTCTGGCGACGAGAGGAGAGAAAGATTTTCTATTCTCGTACCGGCAATGCTTATTTATAGTATACTGCTGGCACACAAAGCTCTTTCCTTTTCGCTTACGCGTGCAAAACAGAAGAGAATAGTATCCCGTTGCCGCACTATATGATCGCCCGCGCGCGCGCGCTCACGATTTACACAGGAAAGCGAGCAGAGTGTAACCACGCAAATCAGATATTTCCGTCGGCCTCATCAAACGAACTAGCCGTGACGTTGCACAGCTACAGCAACATTCGTGGGTGTGAGGAATTTTTAATGACACTAAGATATTTAAACATGAAATTAACAAAGACCAATTTTGGCATTTTACCACTTGGAAAAAATTCTATCTTGGATGTGTCAATAGTAAATATTTTAAAAAAATAATAGTAGTGGCAAGCAAAGCAAAGTCCCTTAAAAACATCATTTTTTAACATTTTATTTGTTGACCCAACCAATTTTTGGTTGGGTCAACAAATTTCTCCATGTAATAACGTTTTTCATTTACTATGCACATTATGTAAGCGATATGATGGTTTGTAATGTAGGCGGCCGTTAATGATCAACAATGTCCAGAATTTTGCGGCTACGGAATGTTTTTTTTTTTTTTTTTATTGTAAACGATATAAATTTTTTTGTTCGATGATTCGAGTTAAGCGTTTCTCACCCAAGAAAAATAATAATACTCTTAATAAAGTGCAATCGAACAACGCGTGCAGACAACCTCGAATCAATATAATGAAAATGTATTAATGCTACAAAATTCTTATGATCACTGTATATATATATCCTCGTCTCGTGCGTCATCGGTTGTGAACCTCGAGATATACCGAAGAAAACAAATTATAAATAATAAAACAGGTGTTCGTAAAGCGACAGTAACTGATAGACAACATTTTTTGTTGTACGTTAAGAATAGGAAAGTTTTTCAAAGGCTACTGGTTGATCGCACCTTTAGCAGGAACCGATTTATCAAACTATAACTATATCGTTGTTCTTGCGTTTTTTTAATGTGCGATTTGAGAAACTCGGATGGTAAGACGACATCGGCCGGGGATTTATATGTTGCAAAAGGCCACTTGGGAGTTCGCCTTCGCATTTTCTGCTAATCGTTACATTGGTATACTATATAGCGACGCAACGTGTCATTCGACAATACCGAGTGTGCCTGAATGCATACCAACGACGAAAGGTTTAATGGCTAAATGGGAAGGCTTCACGAAGGATTCGCGAATCGTCGAATTACGTCAGTGTGCATCAAATATATATATATATATATATATATATTTTTTAGTCGACCTGTTTCTGTTGGACATAATCACTAATAAATAAATGTATATAGATAAACGAGTTTCTTTAATATTTATAAACGGTGTCTTTTTAATAATATATCGGACATATTATTGCAATCAGACCACTTCCGACCTTGAGCATTATCAATATGGTTCATTAATTTGTTTTTTTTTTCGTCATTCACTTCAATGTTTAAGGTATACTTCAATTTTTATTAGTTTTGTTTTAATAGCATCTTTCGTTGACTTCCCAATTTTTTAAATTGGCAATGGCAAGGCAATAAAATTTCAAATGTTTATAGATTTTAGAATATAAGTAATAAGTCTAAAGCTAAATATATTTTTAAAAAATGTATAGCATCTTTCGCCGAATTACGATTTATTTTTTAGGTGGCAAGACAATAACATTTTAAGCGTTTGAATATTCTATTAGGATCTAAGTCGTGAACAGCTCATAGATTGCCGATGGATTTGGCAAATGAACGATTGTCGAAAATTAATAGTCTCATGAATAGTAACTCCGTTAAATCCTCGTGAAGGCTATGGCTGAACTGTGCAATTTGCGTAGCCACTGTGTGTTTCCTCATAAAATCTTGATTATTTTTCCTGCATGATTACCACTCCGATGTGTACAATACTTTATTCCAAGCACCACGAAAGGAACTGTATATCGATGTGTTCAATTTAACAAGCTAGGTGGTTGTCCGACTGGAGATTAAAATTTCCATATAACGTACGTATTATTACTTGATATAAAATGAGGTAGTCTCAACGTTAAAATCACCACAAACAATTTTAATACGTATTTCACAAATTCGTAATAAAGCAGTTTCAATTCAATATTATAATATTACAGGCTTTATGATAAATTCCATTCGATTGATGGCGAATATAATATAAGCAGGCCTTAATGAAACGCTTAATTTCCATACTGATCGTTTTAGATGCCATCATTCGTATATCTTGAACTATTCGAGTAACCAACCGCGTTACTCGAAGTTCTAACAGTACTTTCACGCAAGCATTACTCGCTGACTTATTATTTTTTGTTGATTAAATTATTAGAAATGACTTTTCAACATAACCAAGGTCAGTTCCGCATTGTCGAGCTACAATTTATAGCAATGAACACGTGCGGCGCTATGCAGAGTAGTTAATTCTTAGGCATGTGTACAGCCATTCCAAGCCGAGTTTACTTGGCTGGTGAGACTCGAATTTCTGGTTTTCATTCAATGCCAAAGTCGTCGAATGGCGAGTTGATGAGAAGTGATTTTAGCTGTGCAACATTCTAAATTAAAACAACAAAAAATCAACCAATATTTATGAAGATGACGTTGAGGACGAGTTGGTCTGGAATGCCCCATGCATTATACATAGATTGTTGCGATTATATTGTGAGACAGGTCACTTTCTAAATGACCTAGTGGCATAACTGACAATCTTTAATCTCAATCATCGATCATCGATCCCAAGTGAAATAATTTGGCCTCTTGACTTTCCAGTTCGACAATTCGTTCATATATATATATTACGAATATATAATAGCGGCGAGCAGGCCATATAAATTGTAATGTAAAACACCATACATATTACATTCAATTTGACAGTCGTGACAAATCATTTTTTTGTTTTTTTTTTTTCTGGTAAATCGCTTTCCAATTGCAAATAAAAAATGTTGTAACATGTGTGTACGAGGTGTAATAATGTCTCTCTGGGCACGAAGCGAATGCCTCGAGCATGGATCCATCATGGCGCAAACACAATTATGTAGTATACCACTTGTCACTCTTGTGTTGGGATTCGAGGAACTTGGTGAATATGCATGCGTGCCTGGGCCTGGCTATGTCGCACGTTTTACAGTTCGTCGAATGACGAACGTTGAGAAGAGAACGAGAAAGTGAGAAAGAAGAAGAAGAAGAAGAAGAAGAAGAAAAAGAAGAAGAAGAGAAGGGCAGAATGAAATACACGAAATAGCTAAACGAAATTCCTCGGGCTGTGACATTACGGGATAATTTTTTTCAATTTAGCCAAAATATGAAAGGTAAACCGGCAGCTAAGCATAAAAAAAAAAAATGTCTACAAATTAGACGGAAATAAAGTGCACAGAAAACCTAACTTGACGGCGAATCACATAATTACTGCAAGATAGAATTGTAATCTCAAGAAAATTCTTCTGTACGGATCAATATATCTTCTCGATGAAAACCTTATTTTTCTACGTATCTCTTTAAAAAAGGAAAAATGAAACGATGAAAATGCGAAATCCTTTGTCAAAGACTTGAGATTTTCTCCGAGTATGACCAGTGATAGATATCGTAATAAGTCGTACGAACAGATCGTGGAGCTGTGTAGTTATAAGCCAGCGGGTCGATGGTATGTTCCGCAGCAGCTACAGCCAGACGCTCAGTTACGAGTCGAAAGTTACAAGTGTTACGTTGCACAACAATCGGTACTGCTCGCAATATCGCAATATCTTCGTCCGGTATATGTCCGCCCATATTCTGACGATTGTGGGTGAGGTATACGAGTGCACCTCGAATTACCTTTGTTTTTACACTCAAATTAATGCGAGTATACTTAATGTTTATTTCTTCAAACTGTAATTAAATTCAAATTAATGAATGATTAAATTTCAAAGATGCTTAACATTCTTGTAGTCTTAAATCACGAATAGAATGGAAGCGACATTACAATATGCAAAATACTGTATTGCGATGAACCATCATAGAAATGGTTCCCAATACAAACCCAAAGTCTTTCGAAATTATGAATAGAATAACAATGTCAGATGACAATGGAAATCTCTGAAACATCGCAATGTCGATGAGCCGCCTTGGGCATAAGAATTTAAAGCCGAAAGCCATATGTGACAGCGATAACCAGCTGTTCAGCCTACCAGTGCACAAGAGAATCACTTAACACACCCTTGTCCATAATAAGACAACCCACAAATCGGCAATAATTACTGTTAATCAATTCACTTAGCAGCGCCAACATCGGATTTCAATAATCGATCGATTGAATTGTCTCTAGTGACCTAATAGAGAAATGCGAATGATTAAAAATAAATTAAAAAAAAAAAAAAACTCACTTTACAAGGATCCTCCAGAAACAGCCAAAGCTGGATCCGTTGGGTACTTCGCTGGCATAGGATACAGTCATTTCCCGGTTGAACGAGTCGCCCAGGCGACGCACCCCTTCCTTCCCCTACTGCCTTTTAATTCGCGTCACTACAGCGTGGCACCAGTGTGTCGGTAAGCATCAAGTCCTCGATGGACTTGGTACAAATCGCGGCCGTGATTGAACACGATAAGTCGACAAGAGGAACAAGATTGATAATAAGACTCGCGCACATGCGGCGCGCGGGCCGCCCTCGTCTTTTCCCTCCAATTTAATTAAATTTTGCTCTTTTCTTATCTCATACGTTATTGGTTTCGTATCGTTGAGACTCGCTCGAACCAATGTTTCTTCTTCGCGTTACTTTCCCCGTCGTCGTTTTCACCATTCCGGTGCTGTATTTATTTATTTATTCTTTTGTTAAATCCAAAAGTTCTATATCAATAAAACCGGCGATTGCTTTCGAATGCACGCCAGCTGAGCGACGTTTACCGCGCTGTCTGAGACTACGAACTGAGCTCCACTGGCCGAGGCGAACGGAGCCACGGTGAACGGGGCCCAGACCGCGACCACCGCCACCTCCACATTCGAACAACTGCAGGCCCGTGGTTCCGGACCATCGTGCCCCGCTTCACCACGCTTGCTCACCTCAAGTCTGGAACACCAGCAGTCACAGACGAGCTTAAAAAAGGTTCCGCTCTGCTTAACTTCGGGTAATCGGAATGAAGATGATGGTGATGATGATTTGTAAATGGACGCAGAGTCATGACCATTATTTTGATTGAACGTTGGCTCAATGTCATTTATTTTACATTGAACCAAGCATTTTAAATGTTCCTGTATACAGTCAAGTTGAAGACCCTGAAATTATTAAGAAACCCTATGAATATTATTTCTGGTTCATGTTCTCTTGAAACTAAAATGTATTATACATATCGAAGGTCTCTCCGAGCAGGGTCATTAAATGACTGACTACTTTCCTGCTGCTGCTGCTGCTCATCGTATGCATGCCATTTACACGTACCAAACTGCTATGTAGAACGAACGAGACACCTGGGAGTGCTGGGGAGTCGATCACGCAGTAACCACGTTAAGTATCGGTCGACCGGTTGAGGACGCCATCTCGCGATCGATATTCGCATCGTTCGATCACCTTGCGACGGCCTAGCCTGGGGCCAATTTACGACCTTCTTGTACCATCCGGCTCCTGTTGTCAGCGTGTAACCGAATGATCGAGCTAACCGGGCAAACGCACGAATATTCAATCCTCTGTGTGGCAACAGCTCGTAATCTCGATCGATCGCGCAGGATCGATAAATATCGTTAGCCCCAGGTTCATCGATTCATTGAAAGAATAAAAAACGAACACTTGGGAGATGTTGCATCGTTGATTAATGGAAAAGGCGAAGTACAGAATGAAAGATCTATTGCGCAAAGACGGTCGACCGGTATTGTAACGATATCTCCTAGCTGTGGGAATCCAGGGACCGCCTCTTCAGGGTTTCAGTACGTTGACTCTGTATTTACATTGTAGGCCCACTAGACAGCTATAGCTGATTGGCTGGAAAACTGCGGGCCCATTACCAGGCCCTTCGCCGTCTCAAGGATAACGTTAACCCGTATATCCTTCGCGCGAATAATGCTCCCCATGTAGTTTGCTAGTGGTGACATTGAAAACCGGAAAAAGATCGACATACGGAAACGATTCATTGTGCCTCTATACTTCTTAATTTTAAACAAAAATTTTATTATTCAAAGACAAAGATTATTCGGGAATGTGCCGAAATTACAGATCACAAATTTTGTTTTACAACAAATTAGACTTCTTTTGTTATCTGCAAATACGAAATTTCGATCAGATCTCGACGCCTTTTTGGACATTGTAAACGATATCCGCTGATGTTTGAAGCAATTTCCTTTCGTATTCGGTCATTCGCATTCTGATCACTTGCGAAACTCCGCTCTCGCCGAGGGTGCATGGCAGAGACAGGAACATTTCGTTACATATGTCGTGGTGTCCCTTAAATTAATCAATGACGGATTACACAACGTACTCATTTTTGCTTCCTCATAGAGGAAGCTTCGTTTTGATGAAAAGTTTTTTATTCGAGATTTTCATGTCAGGATTCTTCTTTCTCAGTGACCGTTTCAGCGATTGTACCGAAATTTGGCACACAAGTGAAGTAGTTGACCCGCTTTGACGGATTTGATTTTTAACAAAATATATGCAAGTATTTAGATTTTATAGCTTATCGAATTTTTCAGAAAATGTGGTCACTCGAGTTTTCGCAAAATTTGCTATATTTTGCTAAGTAGTACTTCATAAGAGCAGATACATTTAATGTTGTTTGGTATTGAATTTTCGTAATTCTTTTGAAAATGCTTTAACTCCAGAACAGTTGAAGCAACTGATCCAAAATTTTGCAAAAAACCTTGAATAGAATGTGTCCTTGTTCAATACTAAATTTGGTGAGGACCCAACAGACAGTTCACATTTCAGAGAATTTCTTTTTTTTTACAAAGCTTTTTCTACGAGGAAGCCAACATTCGTAAACACACTTCCTCGTGGAGGTAGATTTGTAATAAAAATGATGAGAAAGCCATATGCAAAGTTTTACTTTGCAACTTTTTTATTTTGCTATAGTAGAAAAAACGAACCTGCACAAATGTAGATACCGATCTTACACGCTGGCTATTGCGTAGTATATCTCTCGTAATGTCTGCTACAGATAGACCAACTGCGGTGTTGGAGTACCCTTTCAAACATCTCACCATTGGACCACTGTTTGACAATTTTTTACGCTTCATTTAAATTTTGCAATGAGTAAAAAAATATAGCAAAAATTCGAATAGATCAGATGAAGACAATTAAAAAAAAAATTGCCTACAAGTGACACGTACGCTCTGACGACATCCTTGGCGAGTTCGTTCCACCTTTCCTCGTCGGATTCGAGTCCAATATTGGGAAGAATATCGCGAAGCACTATACCCGAGATATTGACGCTGGACCAAAGTGGTACTAGGGAAACATAGGATATATCAATGGGATTTTCGTGCTTGGACTGACCTCACTTTCTCTCTGAGCGCAGTGCACGTGTCGTAAGATTTCGTTCGAGCCACCAGTTACTGGTGTACTAGTAGCTCGATTTCCGGTTACCAGGGCACTCGAGATGAACGTGCCACAATAACTCACCCTGACTATCGCCATGCTCGCCGACTATGAATCCCTGAACCGAGCTGGATGCAACACCGATCCTTTCGGCGATCATATAACGCCATCTAGCTGTGTCCAAATGACAGCCACTTCCAATTATTCGATGAACCGGAAGACCGCTCAACTTCCAAGCGACCCAGCACAAAATGTCAACTGCGCTTTCGGTATATAAACAGGTGAGAATCGGTTCAACACATAAAACACAACTTTTTGTCCCAGGTTCTCGACGATTAAAATTTAACTGTAAGTATAGGTAAAGTTAGAATGCGAGACCTGGGTTTGAAACTATTAAAAATACAGCATTTGGACTGTGCTGAACGAGAGGCGGTATGATATTCTTGAAGATATCAGTGTTACGTTGAACCAGATCCAATCTTGTTTCGCCCTTTTTTTGGCGAGCACCTGTCGCCACGATAACAACCTTCGAGTTACTCGTCACGCTAAAATCTGCAGAGGAAAAAGATTATTTTCTTAACTTAATGATGGTTATTTTATTCAGACGACGGTGTATTGTCATCGTTTGATTGAACTTTTTTCACCTGTGTCGTACTCAACGTGCGGATCATTGAGAAACGTCAGACCATGACAATAATCCATTCCTTCACCTTCGAGCTTTCTTGGAAAGGCGTCGACAATCGCCACATGACTGCTGATGTTCTTTGAAAAAAAATAAAAGAATCTCATAAAATTTTTGTTCAGCTCATTGAAATATCGTAGATATCATCGATCGCAGCGGTAAAGCTAGAGTTCTCGTATCTTTTTACCTGAAAGAGAATCGCGTTGACACAGGCGACGCCTACCATACCAGCACCCACTACGGAAACTTTGTCCAATCCATCTCTCGTATGGTCGACTACTTTGCACAATAAATCCTCGCGCAAACATGGCGAAGGTCTGAAAATTAATTAACATCTACAGATAATGCAGATGCCGAACAACTACGTTTTTTCTCCAACTATTCAAGAGATTTTATTTTGTTCGGGCACCTTTTGCCGCGTCTGCTTACTCGAAACTAACCGCTCTTTGAATTTCTTTCTTGTTGAAATTATTGTCCAAAACTCTGGTTGATCTTCGAGGTTGTCCGACAAAGCGATCTGTCAGTATCGTTGGCGGTAGGGCACGTAACAAACTGGACGTAAAATAATGTTTCGACGATAGTAAGAAGATTTTTACGGAGCACAACGACAACAACCGTGATGACAGATAAAATAGCGGGCGCATTTTTGTGGGACCAAGATCAACATTTGATTCTCGATCCTAGATACTATCCTGATATTACAAACGGAAGTTGCATCGCAACCGAAGATTTTCAAAATACGTACACAATGGAAATTGAAGGCTTGACATTTGCTCCGGCTGACGACTGCAATTGTTTAACGATTCCATAGTTACAGATGCTCAAAAAAGTACGCGGTATATATATTTATTTATATAGAGCTTACAAGGTATCAAGAGAAGGTGGTAACACCTCGACGGCAAATATGTAAACCTATTTAAAAATTATCTATCCGCTACTCAACGAGCGATAGGTTTTTTGGAATTCTAGACTTATCATCTGAGATCAGTTATCGACTGATACATATCGATCGATGATCTAGCACGTTGCCCAACATGCATATACACCGGGTTTGGAAAATCGCCGTTAGACTAAGGAAAAAAGAAAATCTAACTGACCTCCTGTCGGCTACATAGTAAACTTTTCTAATGGAATCGGAAATATGTTCTGACTTCTGCATTCTGCATAACTTTTAGTTACAGAAACTGATGACCGAAGGCAAAACGCGTATCCGTATTTTTTATGGAAACCTTGGAGATAAGCTATTTGCGAGTCAACTCCGTTTACAAAAGAATTACGAGTTTCCATTATTTCTAGAAAACGATAAAAACATATTGAAAGCTACAAAGCGTGTTCATATAGTAAAAAACGATATATCTAGTGAACAAGCTTCTATAATATAATAAACAAGTATTAATTAATTTCTTCATCGATCTGATATTATTTTATTTCCTGTTAAACTCGTATCAGACGAGAAAAAAAATTTCGGTAGACAAGCAATACTTTATTCGAACAAAGCAACAAAAAAGTACCTTACACATTACTATCTATAGGCTTCTATATGCAAACTTCGTCGTCGCCTTCTATTATACATAAGGAAGAATAAATCACCTTTCAAATACACCTATTTTTTCTGCTTAAATTAGAAACAATATTTCTTGACTGCAAGATAACATGAGTTATTACCTATTTTTGTTCAGATAAAACGTACATCGGCAATTTATAGTTGTGCGTCGAATTATAATTTATTTGAAAAAACTAGTTAGTCTCGCAACGATTTTCACACATCGAGATACGTGCAGACTGTCGTTGAAATTTATCAAAATTGATGTGCTTGTTTTTCGATGTGTATTTGAAAAGCAAAAATATACAACATTCGCTTACCACCGCGACGCAACGTTGCACCCTGAATTATAAGATGCCACTTTTTTTTTTCTAATGATTAAAAAATGAAAATTATTTCTGCTCTTCTCATTTTTATCGAATACATGATTTGGTTCAAATGACCGTTTGATGATTAGACGCATGCGTTCATTTTCGAGAGATGTAGCCAGTAGTACGATTGTACCTCCTCCACAAGATGACTTATAGGTCTTGGCTGAACTACAAGTTCATCTCCAATGGTTAAACAATATCCTTTTTGACCGGATATGGGCCAGGTGATGTTTAAGGGGTATTCATCAACCCATTCTGGAGTAGGATCCCTGTAGAATTCAAGAAGTTGTATAAAATTTCTTCAGACTATCTTGGGAATAATATATTTCGAAATATATGCGAATTAGATAACTTTTCAATATAATTTAAATTAAATACTTTTTTTTTAATGCTCTCTCAATTGTTTTGATAAACAAATTTGATACTTTATTTGTACAGATAATAATTTGTGTAAACGTCATATTCGTAGGCCCGTAACGATTATAAAAATAAAGTTTATAAATCTAAAGAACTAATTTTTTTTCAGATTTTAAAACTTCATTTTTATACCTTTTTATTTTGTCCAGAGATTTGATAAACTTAAAGTCATATTGTATCATATAATTTTTCGAAATCATTCTATGCTGTGAAAAACAAAAGAGAAATACATCCTTAGGTGAAAAAGTCTCATTTTATTTATAAACATATTGCCGAGACACACCTATCCTAACTTTCTTATGAGATACGAGAACTAATATCGGGCATAGAATTAATGATAATAATATGAATTTTTTAAATTGGTGGTTTTCGCTCATTTTTATTTAATTGATTGACTTTTTGATAGTATAAAAAGACGACTAAAAAAGTCAGAAAATTTTTTAAAAACCTGAGATATAGTTTTTATATATTTGAATGTCTTTTTATATTCTTAAAGTTTATTCATAGAATTTTTTTTTTTTTTTCAAGAAAAATTCCGGAAAAAAATAGAAGCAAATGTCAACCCACTCTAAGGCTAGGCTTGCAAATGTTTATATCTGATACGGATTTTTTGAGAATTTTCTCAGATTTTTCAATTCGTGCTAACAATTTCATGTAAAAATCGTAATTAATTTTTAAAAAATTAAAAATTTTGTATTGCTATGTAGAGATGGGAGAATATCACAAAAAATCGCGAACTGAATCCGGTCAAACTTCGGTCGGATGGATTTAGAATTCATTTTTTTTTTTTTTTTTTTTTTTTCATTTTCACCAAATATGTCTTTACAATTTCTTCAATTTTTTATTTACAAATCACGTTAAAATGTCCAACAGACGAATGAAGATATAGTTGGCCCCATTCAAAAATACTTTCTCTTTTACGTACTTCGTATGTGATGAAAAAGTACAAAAATGTTTTTTTTTAATCAGTTTAAAAATTTTTCAAAATACAGAAAACTTAGAGCCCTGTCCACTAACAACTTCTGGAGTTTCAATCCGATCGGAAATCATGAGATTCAAAAAGTGTGACGTTTATTTAAAGAATTGCGTATATTAGCCTATATTTCTGCATATATTATTTTCCGCGAAGAAATATTCACTATCTAGCTCAAAAATTCTTATTAATATCCATCTTTTACCCGTATTTTGCGAAATTCGTCCACATAGTGGTAACTCGATGGATTGCACGAGTCAGACGATTCTCTGGATGGAAAGTGTAGTTGCTGTTTGGAGAGTAAAATAGGAACGCAACATCGTCAGCGTGAGCGGCAGCTACATCAGTCATAAAAATAAAACAAATTTAGTTATCATTGGATTTTTTACAATTAAGGTACTTATCATATGCACCATTCATTAGGCCTTTTGAGCACAGATATTACATACTATATTTTACCGATAATTTCAGCAAGAAATTTCGATCAAATAAGGTAAAATGAAAATTCATACGAAACCAGTTGATGAATAATAGCACATAACAAAATTTCGTGTACATTTCGATGAAATATCATTGACAACAAAGGTTCTTCTTATAGATCAGATTATACGGATTCCAACGTCAAAAAATATGTATTACCGAACAGTATTAATATGAATTTTTCACATGTATACTATTCGTAATTTCGTAATGTTTACATGTAGAAGTTTGATCAAATTTATTCATAAGTTCACTATAAGATTTATTTCCGAATAGCGACTAAAGCCGTAATGATGTGTTAGAATGTGTTTTAGAAAATGCAAAGCATAAGCTTTAAGTTGATAGAAATAATTTTTAGTCAACATTACTCTTTATATGCTAAATCCTTGTCTAAATTTGCACTGTGTCTTACGTGTACGAACACTGGTATATATTTACCTTACAAGATTTTTGAGAATTTTTAAAGTTTTTGAAATAACGTCCATGTGAGTTTTGAATAATCATAAAATAATCCAAATGTCAAAGAATAAAAATTCTGGTTTACTCTTAGAGTTACAGTAACATAAAAAAATGATAAAAAATGATAGATCGAGAGTCAGACCCCGAACGAATCGGTATGAAATATCCCATATACATATTTATTAGCAAGTTGATTTATGAAATACCGAAATAATTCATACGTTTTTTTTTTTTTTTTTTTTAAAGTGGCCCATTTTTGCCTATTCTTAAATTGACTATCACGTACCAAGAGATTACCTTCAGTGATATTGACTACTAACCGTCAATCGGACATTTGCTAATCACTGAATGGGGACCATTCTCTATGGCGAATGTAATGCGGTAGTAGTACACTGGTTTGCCCGCGTTACAAGTCGTGAGAATTCTTTGGGTAAGATCGATCGGAGTTACGAAGTGGATCGCCGTCGAATCCTAATTAAATATCCATATAACTGGAGTAATCAAAATTGTTAAATTAACATAATGAAAATTGTATTCCTAGGCGTCTTACGGCGACAGTGGCTTTAAGCACAGCGGTTTCAGTTGCAGACATATGGTCGAAATCCACAAAACGAGATACACTTAGGAATAAAGTAAGAAGCTTAGGATCCTCCATGCCGATGTAGGTCAATACGTCAATAGCATCGTGAAGTAATTTGTAGTAAATGTCCATTTCTGTAAAACATTACATGTATGTTATTGATCATATGAAAATCTGAACGGAGAAGTTGATTTAGTTGGGCAACGAATAGTCATGATAAACATATGAGATGTTTATTAAGCTAATCAAGCATTTCATGTGTATTGCTTTTGCATACGAATTTCCAGTACGTATTTTCTAACAGTGCAGCAATTTTGCATTCCCAACGAAACCATTTCCTCAGTAGCAGGTCTCGTTTTATTCTAACCCCCGTTTCTGCATGTAGCATATGTCAATGTCTCGTCCGCCATGTAACCAAGAATCATAGGAACTTTGGTGAAGTTGCCACTAAAGTACTTTTTGACAGAGCACGTTGAGAGAAAGACATCGGTGGCGATGCTCGCATTCTCGATCGTTGGTGCGAATATTATAATCTGTTAGAGAATTGAGTACTCGTTTAAGCAACCAAAAGCGGATATGTTAGCTTCACGATCATGCTTGTTTTAAAACCTCGGTCAATTCGTATGTGGAGAAAGCGATTAATTCAGCCGGGGCATCGTAAAAGGCCTGGAGAAGGCTTTCCTTATCAGTATTCTTAGCTCCTATCATGCCACCAACCAACTGAGCTCGCGAGAAAGCTTTCTCAGGTGTCTGGAATCCCCATACCATCAGTGGTGAACCACTCATAGTAATTGCAGCGTGAAAAAGTCCTGTAAAGCAATATCAACGATTGGCTACATCGGGGGGAAGAACATTCAGAACTTTCTCTTAACATAATTCATCATACCCACGGAAGCGTCGGATAATATGTGGTATCCTACTGACATGCCACCCGAACTGGCACCCATAAGTGTCACGTTCTTCGGATTCCCACCGAAGTACTGAATATTTTTTTGTACCCATTTCAGAGCGAGGACCTGATCCTTGAGGCTGGCGTTTCCGGTTGCATTCGGATGATTGAGGCTCAGAAGTCCTAAAAATCAGTACCACGTGTAATTTAATTGGTCTTTTATATTAATCACTTAAGATAATTACCAAAAGCTCCGGAACGATAGTCAAAAGTAACCACCACTACGTCTCTCTCGATGAGAAAATCTGGTCCATATATGTCCGTAGTCGATGAACTCGTCATCCAAGCACCACCGTAAATATAAACGATGACCGACCTCAATTTCATTGGAATTTTTTCTAGATGCGTCTAATATAATAACAATCTTACATAATAGTAATTTCGTAATTGATTAGAATAATGAATTACCACTGGGGTGAAGATGTTGAGAAACAAGCAGTCCTCCGTGCCTTTATATTCAGAAAATTCTATACGACTGCAATGAGGAACATCGATGGTAGCGTTAAGAGTTTCTCTCCATGGATCAGCGGGAACAGGAGGCTGTCACACGTACAATTTTTTTATTCATTCAAAAGAAAAACGCACTTTTTGGTTTTAGCGCAATCAACGCTATACCTTGAATCTGAGATATCCGACTGGTGGTTTCCCGTATCTGATACCTTTGAAAGACGCGTATTTCACTGAATTCAACACGGTTGTACGAATTTCACCTTGCACAGGTCCCAAGGTAGTATTCACTACGTCCGTAAGCTCGCCAACGACGATTGTCTTGTTTGTACTAAACAACAAGATTGACAGCAATGCCCACTTACTTAGAAGTTTGTAGATAATCTGGGCTAAGTTTTTCATTGTTGATTACTTTGAATATATTTACGATTCAGATTTATACATAAAAACTTTAATTGCAAATAAGTTAAGGCACGTATCATACGGTTTACAGTTGATCTGAAAATATAACAATAACAGCTGCCCGAAGAAATGAGATGGTTACAATGAAGGAAACATGCGCACTGAATGTCGATTTTTTACTCGATGAAGAATATTTGTAAAGTACGACGAATTAGCATTTACTAGGAATAATGAGAAATCATAAATCTTTTGTAAACAAAATTTATGATTTCTACTTCGCGAGTAATTTATCTCCATATTTTCCATACAAGGTAAAGCTACTTCTTTTTTTTTCAGGCACTAGCTTCGGTGGAAGAAACTACAAGTGAATAGAGAAACAAAATTGCTTGCAAAAATCTTTTTTACAAATAAAAAAGTGTTTGCACAACATAACGCAGAAATATATGCGGAGAAAAAGATGTAATACAACTTAGCATGCATCTGATTTATTTTTTTGTTAAAAAAAAAATGTTTCTTACTAAAATTTAAAAAAAACTCTCCGACTGAAATATTCTATATACGCAAAATTACAATGAAACTCGATTGTTACTCAGTTTGCCTGGGATTGGCAATGAGTACAAAAAATAATAAAATTTGCGATTTAATACAAATTCTTGATTTATTGACTTTTTACAAATTTTCAGTAAACAAACAATACTTTATTCGAGCAAACCAGCAAAAAAAGTACCTTCCACATTGCTTTCTATTGGCTTCTATGTGCAAGCTTCTACTTTGCAAGGTTTTTAAAATTATATAGGATGATTCATAATATTCTTTTTCCGGACGGAGAAACACAGACGGTTCACAGACATTGAACTCCATAAAAAATTATGTCTATACATATACGCTGGCAAATGGTTAACCCAACAGATTTTACGGTTCCTCAGCTTATAAAGATAAATTACGAAATCGAAATTGATCAACGGTAAGGAGAAAAGCTGAACTGATCCTGATATTCAACACCGAAAAACCACACGTTACCTGGATGAATGAGAAAACCACTGGGAATTAATTTACAAAACAAGGATGGCGAAAGCGGAAATTCTGAAGGTGGGTAATCCCAATAAGATGAATCAGAATAACGGGCTATCGTACCAGTATAAAATCAGACAGTGAACAAAGATCGAGACAGAGTTTCCCAACAATTACATCGATTGCGAAGGGAAAATGCGCCTCTCATTCAAACATTATCAGCCAAACAACACGAAGATAACGACACTGAAGACGAAATGTCGTCGCTATATTTGTCAGTTACAAAGATGTATGTGTTAAATGTAACACTTTTTTGTCGAATCACTGCTTTCAGAGGTCGCGTTTATCGAAAAAAAAAAAAAAAAAGTTACAGTGCAATTCGGACATTGGTACCATCCTGTGCAACTTCGTGTCACAATATTTTTAATCTAACATTGACCGCGCGTGACTTTAACTGCAGTGTAGATACGAGTATTTTTTTTTTACGAATACATTCCATCCATTTAAGGGTAACGACCGAGTTGACCGGTCTACGACGTAAGCTCTATTAACAACATTGTTTACGATTATCGAAGATTTTTATCGCCATCATACCGTTCCAGCAGCTATGTCAGAATTATTTGTGATTAAGAAAGACAAATCGAGACTTGGTGTTTAAGATACAAAATTTGAAATGCTCATTTCTCATTCGCACGAACTCTTCGGTAGTAAAAATTTACACCCGAAAAAGCATTGTATTTCGAATTTAATCAGATATTGTGGAACACCGAATCGCAAGATCATCGCTCTGCTCTACTATGATCTATGTGACGATCGTCGGGACGAAAATCCTGATGATTGATGAGGAAGGATGGTACATTTGGTCTAAGCTTCTGGCTCCACGATGCTCAATACTATTTTTTCAAGAGTGACGAAAAACCAAAACTGTGATTATGTACGAATGAGACAGACCCATAAGTGTTTAGCATTGAACGAAAAAATATCCACCAGTGTATCACTGCCTCTTAAAGAAAAAATGAATGAGATGTCTGCTTTACTTATATGTACTCGTGTCAGTGGTGGGGATGAAGTCAACATGTGAGAGAGAACGATATTCAAGGTAGGTGTTTTTTTACTAACAGCACTTATTTGTTGAATGCCTAAAATTATTTTTAATTTATTGACGAAAACTTTGTCTTCGACAATTCGTGCAAAAGCAATCGGTACTTAAATTGAAACTCGTTCATCCGAATCTCATGACATTAATACTATTCACTTTGATAAAACTGGGCTCTTTGTCGGACCCAAAGTCAACGAACGAATATGAATGTTTCCAGCTACAGATGATAAGCTCAACAAATGTTTCCTGCTGTAGTTCCAAGTACACCAAGTATATAATCATTGTTGGAAAAACCCAACGATTTTTTCCTGCTCTTGAAATCCTCTCGAGAACACTCTAATTTGCAAAAATAAATGGCATCAAGAATTTCGAAAATTGGGAAAGTCCCAATGCGAAAGAAATACCCATTTTTTTGGACGAATTTTTGTTAGATGAATAGTTACTAAACGAATTATTTTATATTCACTGTTTTGTAGACAAATTGTCTTAAACGAATTCTCCGGCAATCACAAATGTTATCATGTACATCAACTCATGTATCCATTATCTTCATAAAGAATTACAACGCGAATAACAAGGAAAAAAGGCTTAAACTATTATATACTCAAGATACAATAACTGTTTCCATATTTGCATAACTGTGCGACTGGTTCTTGATTCGTTATCGTATAAAACAATAGCAATAGAAATTAACTCCATGATAAAAATATAAATGGCCTTACTTATTAAAATCTCACGACACACTTTATCGTGATATGAAACTTAATTGATATTATAATTGAATTAATAACAAGGTAACACTTTTTAGCTCTTTGGGAATAAGCTTTTCCGCACTCTCTTTGAACTCTGTCCAAACCAAAAATGATTTTCCAGTCGATTCTGCGAAGAAAAGTTGTCGTGGGACATAAATAGATTACCTTCAAGATAGGCAGCCATTTATCTAGATCCAAGAAAGAATGGCACATAAAATAATGGCTAGGTGAGAATTAAATATTCCCAGTATGTGTTAACGGGTCAAAAACTGTTTTATTCAGAATCCATCCACTGTTGCCGATTTTGCTGTAAAATTAACGTTTACTGTAGTGCCTTTGATTATAATGCAAATTTATTATGCAAATTTATTTTTTCGTGTGACAAATTACTTTTAAAAACTTTGATTTTTTACGTTTCATCGATATCAGAGCATCCCAGAAATCAAAATAATCTGATTAACCAAATGGGATTACTTCTCTTAGGAATTAAGCTCTTCTAAGAAAATATCATTCGTTTAAGTACTCCTCTTCAAGTCAAGCGATACAACAGTATATTACGTGTGTTTGGTCACCTGCATATACAAGGAAAAATATAGTTAATTTACATAGTCAATGTTCATTATTAACGAGCTGCCTTAATTACAAAGGTGGTCGATCTTTACACCTTCCATGACAACTAGTCATCTATATTCGCTATAGAACATTTATATCGGGGCAGACTATGTTCACTAATAGACACGTCATGGGTAATAACGAGTTAACTGGTGAATCGGTAACGAAGTATACTGTTAACTCTCAACGACACAGCTGCGTTCAGCCAATCAATGATAGGGATTACTCACCTCCGTAAGAACATAAATAGAAATGTCGCTCGAACTCGACTCCAGTATAAATAATAGTGGGAACGATGCAGTCTCGTCGCTGCAAAATTATAATGAAGAGCACATTGTCTCTAATTTCAGCGATAGTGATAATCGATTGCTTTACGGTATTCGCTACAGCCGAATTAACAGCCGTAGTTAAAACAGCCTCTGGACCTGTACAGGGTGAAATACTCAGCAATTTAAATTCGGTGAAATACGCGTCTTTCAAGGGTATTCCATACGCTAAAGCCCCGCTTGGATACCTAAGATTCAAGGTAAATTAATTCTCCAGTGCTGTAATGATGAAAAGAAGATAATGGTTATTCGGTGACTTCTGTTGTGCAATTGATGTATTGTTTTTTTTTGTGAGCCGACACAAGTGAAACAATAAGTTTACGCAACTTAGAGCGCGGAGAAAAGATTTACTTATCACGAATAAATTTGTGTTCGAACAAATGTGTTTTCTTATTTCTAAATGGGCTTATTAGTCATTTTTGTTATTGTAAATATATTTACAACAACTTGTAATACATTTTTTTCTTTATATCAAGATTAAAAAGTTACTAATTAAAAATATGTGTTATTTCCTTGTAAGCCTATTTTTTCTGGTTTCACACGCAAAAATGGTATACAATCATAGAATATTTAATAAACATATTTTAGTTTCAATGTCGTTTTTATTGGATATTTGAATCAAAATAATGAGATAGGTCAATAAAATTATTTCGTTGCAATACGTGATCGTCATAATTGTTATCTAATCATTTTTTATTGCCACAAATAAAAATACATTGCATTTCTATTGACCGACCTCTAATTTACTGATTTATCTAAATTTAATTTTAAAAAATTTTCCGGGTGTAACCGATGATGACCTAATTCTCTTACAATTGGGCTTTATTATGCTAATCGATTAACTTATGCCTGCTATCTTGCGAGAACTAAATCATAAATTAGTAGATCATAAATGTACGAATTTCCGCGACTAATTTTGAACAGCTTAAAGGCGTGGAGTCAGACAAAAAAAATTATAAGAAGGTTCCTCGCAGAGGATTTAGTTTTCGGGATTTTCATGTCAGGGCACCCAGAATGGTCTAAAACCTTTTCATACATCTAAAATGTGTGGCCGAGATGCATAATTCAAACATAAGATTATTTTTTATTCAATTTTGAATTTTTAGAAAAATGACTTTGTTCTCTAGCTTCCGCAAATTTGTAGCTATCGAGGTAAATAATTTTTTTACAGCTAAAGCTATGTTAAAGGAGGATCTGTATTGAAATTGGCGATGATTTGACAAATGGATTGTCAAATCATCGGTTCTCATGGGATTTTGAATTTAAAAAATAATTACGTACGGGACAACGTAAACTTAACGTTACTATTTAAAGTATAGTTTTGTGAATAAAACGATATAAGTTGAAGCAATCAATATTGAAGAACTTGGACACAGCAAATTTTAAACGTGGCTTACCATTTTTTTTTGTACAGCCTCCTGTAGCCCCTGAACCATGGAGGGCAACGTTCAAAGCCACCGTCGAAGGAGAAGACTGTCCTCAAATGGATGAGGTCAAGGGACCCACAGGATCCGAGAATTGCTTGTATCTGAACGTCATGACTCCAGTGGTACTACTGATTTGGGATTAATTGATAATATTATAGAATTATATTATTTTAAACACGCTGAAACTCAACAATACTTAATTGCAAACAGACTGATTTGAAGAGAACTCCAAAGAAACTAAAACCCGTGATGGTCTGGCTTTTCGGAGGAGGATTCCAGTTTGGAACACCGTCGACCAAGACGTACCGTCCAAATTACATTATTGAGAAAGATGTGGTCTATGTCTCTATTAATTATCGTCTTGGACCATTAGGTAATTCACTATATTTAAAACATCAATTAATGCGACCCGATAATATGTGATGCAATGATCCTTATACGAGGCATTCTTTATTAACTGAACTGCTATAACTTTTTAAAACCTTTTTTTAGTCCTCCAAATATGTTTTGTTCACTCTGCCAATTTTTCTATAGGTTCTGTGCATAACACTGTGGATATTAGTGAAAAAAAAATATAATTAGAAAAAAGGTCGCCAAGTTGATAAGGAATGCCTCATACATGATTACATACCAAATTTTTCTGTCAGTAAAAATCTTCGAAATCATCAATAAAATATGGTTAATTATTTAATTATAATATGATAATACAATTCCAATGGTTTGACGACCCTCAGGATTCTTGACTCTCAGACATCCGAACGCAACTGGTAACGCTGGACTCAAGGATCAGGTATTCGCTCTCAAGTGGATTCAAGCAAACATCAGAAATTTCGGTGGCAATCCAAACAACGTCACAATCTTTGGTCAAAGTTCTGGAGGCGAGGCAGTTGGATTTCATGTGCTTTCTGAGGCTTCAAAAGGTATTTCAAATTTTCGTGTATAAGATATGTTCCTTCTTTTTTTTTTTTTTTTTTTCGTTACTCAAATCCTAACGAATCGACACGATTATCCAGGACTGTTTCATGGTGCAATCAGTATGAGTGGCGTGCCATTAAGTCTCTTTGTATACCAGAATCCGGACGCAATTAAAGCTCAAGCTCAGAAACTCGGCGCAAGTTTAGGAGCTGCCTCCAATAGCAACGATGACGTTCTTAAGGCACTTTACAAAGCTTCAACAACGGATATAGTTTTGACTGCATCTAAAATGTCCGGAGTAAGTCAGAATTTTCGATCGAGTAATGTCTAACTTTGAGGTTGTCGGGAAAATAATTTTTTTTTTTTCATTTATTAATAGTACGTTGCAGCATTTACCCCGACGACCGAAGACGAATGCATTGCTACAGATGCATTTATGACCGAGTGCCCCTTGGTCAAATATTTCACCGGAAACTTCAAGAAAGTACCACAGATGGTGGGACGCACGGAACAGGAAGCTCTGCTCTACTTTAATCGTAAGTAAAATCCATTATTTTTCAATATTATTTGTAACTTTTATGGAAGATTTATGGAATAAAGATGAACATTTTTTTCCCATAAAGATTTTTTTTTACCGGAATTCTGATTCAAAATGTCTGCACTTTTAAATCTATTAACAGATTCACACCAGATGCAATAGCAAAAACGTTGACTAATAGTCGTCGACTTGTAAACCAAATTTCAGCTCAATCTCTCAAAAATTGTGGATATTGGAACGAAAAGAAACTTTTTTGAAAAAATGCAAAATGCCATAAAGTTTGAACCCCTCAACGGATTTATGTCAGATTCAATCCCAAATGTTGTTTAATGAAAATCTACGTATGCTCCAAATTTAAACCCAATATCTTTAAAATTGTGATCGCTATCGTGCTAAAAAAACCCGAACTTATGAAAATCTCGAAATAAAAGTTTTTCACGAAAATAAATTTTTCTTTACGGGGAAGAAAAATGGCGAAATTTCGTACCTCATTTCTATCATTTTGAGAATCTTTTTTTTTTTTTAATAAAACCTATGACTAACGACTTTTCACAGCTATTGCACCGATAATTCAATTACTCAACGAAACACTCGGCCCCTACGAGGTGTATCGTGCGGAATGGCCTCAAAAGATTGTCGAAGCTAAAAATATAATCGATTCGTGGAACAATGGTGAACTCACCAATACTGAACTGCAAACACTCATTAACGTAAGTTTAATTGAAATATTTTTCATCACTTGTCAAACTGAATACACTAATTATGATGTATAAATATATTTATAAAAATGAAAAAAGTTTTAAATTATTCAAATATTATTTTTCAGGTTACGAGTGATATTCTGATTACAGCTATGATTGATCTCAACCAACGAATATTAGCTGCTAATAACGACGACAAACCTGTATACTTATATGAGCTAACTTATTATGCCAATGTATCGTATCATAATATTCTCGTGAACACTACACTTCAGGGTAAGATTTTGCTTTATCTCATTCTAATTCGTAATTCTTTTAATTTACACTAATCATATAATTTTGTTTAATTTTTTTCTACAGGTGCTGCACACACGGACGATCTTGGATATTTATTTTATTACCCTGAACTGAACTACAGCACCGATCCCACAGATCCTACCCGACGTACCATTAATAGGGTCACCACTCTGTTCACAAATTTCGTCAAATATGGGTAAAAATTAAAATTTCTTTTTGACATTAATATCGAATGAACTGCATGTTACTTTTCTATATGAAAACATATTTACCGTAATTTTCACGTGCTAAAGTATCTGTAAAAAATGCGGAATAGACTTTTGTCGAAATTGAATTAAATTGATACTTTTGGGTATGTTGAGCAAAATTGAAATACTCAAAAGTATCCTCAAAAAACGTAATGGATTTTCACGAAATTGACTAAAATGGCCAACGTTCCTTAAAAAGCGTAACATTCCTTCCGAAAATCGGGTAATAATGTCAAAAGTGTACAAAACAAACGCAACATCCTTTTCGAAATTTGATTGTAATGTCCAACAGTGTTCTCAAATAGTTTAATAGTCCTCCGGGATATTGAGTGAAATGTCTGTCCTAATATGTACTCACTATCCTTTTTTTTCTTCGAGTAAAATTCAACAGTTAACTGCACAAATTACAGACAATTTTGTCTGTCCTAAAATCGACCCACAATTTTTTTCTTTTTTTTCTAGCAATCCAACACCTAACTGGATAAACGATAACTCCATAAATGTGATATGGCCAAGCGCGGGACTTTCAGGAAACACTCTCGACATTGGATCTGACCTCGTAGTCCGACCGAGAGTTGCCAGCGACGAGGTGAAATTCATGCAACTAGTCACCTGGCCAATTCTTGGCAAACAAATCGGCTGCAATGCATAATTTTGAAAATCTTTCCTATTCTTGTACAAAATTGTTTCTCATTTTTAATAAACGCGATGTCAAGGATGAATGTGTTAATAGTCTAAAAAAATGTATATACTCATTATCATTGATCACAAGTTCACCAGACATTGATAAGCTGAACCAAGAAATTTAAAAACGCCTGTCTTGTTTACTATAATATTAAAAGGAAACAATAAAATTAAATTGATTCTAAGATGGTATGGGTCAATCCATACCATTTTAATTTTTGGAAAAATGCACTCTGTTCCTATTATTAAACCCTTAATCTTTTATTTAGTGTTTCTTGGCCTTTAGGGGTGTCTCGTAACTATGCGGTGATATTTAGATATTCGAATAGGAGAGATCGCGCCGAAGAAAAAAGTATTCGGTCAAAATTTTCTACGATCAAAATTGACCAAGTTTCTTAGCAATTAGAATTAGCCGATCACAGAACATTAGTGTTCGCCCACAAACACGAATTCCGCGCGGACACTGATGGTTGAAAACGCCTTTTTCGCCGTTTTGGACCGTCAGTGTCTCTAACGGTTGAAAAGCACTTGCTTTTTTTGGTGAAAAAAAATGTAGAATAATACATTTGTCGCGCTTCTTGATATATACTTTCTTGAACTGATTCCAATTCCGCCGTCAGATTTTATTTTCACGCAAGTGCGAGACCGGGATCTTTGTCAAGCCGACAAACGTTCTATTTTTTTGTAGAGTTTTTGTTTCAGTTTAACGGAAGAATACGGGAAATATATTTTCGACGAGAAATAATAAATTCATAAGTCAGAGCTCCTACACGAAATTTTTTCCTTATCACCTCGTTAAAAGCTAGTAGCCTTTGTACACGTGTTATGCCATTAGAATAAAAATGGTAATGATAAACGTAACATTCTTTTGCGACACTGCGTTTATCTTAAAATATTCTACACATTTCCACTACTTTCTGATTTGTAATATGGTAATCTCGTGAACGTGTCTTTTTTATTTTTTAATACTCTAGTCATTCATCATACGGAGTGTTTTTGCTCGACTCTTGAATAATTGTACTTACAGCTGATATGTTATATTGAGACTCCGGTCATTATTTAGTTGTCCTAAGGACGTTACACACAATGCAGCTATACTATACCACCCTTTTGTGGCTCGTTACCAATTTTATCGAGGACGGTAGAACTCAACCAACAACAGTAATTAATACCACTTTAGGACCTGTTCAAGGACTAATTGTAAAGACAGTTTATAAAGGGTTCGAATACTCTTCCTTCAAAGGAATACGTTATGCAAAGCCACCGATCGGACATTTAAGATTCAAGGTAAAGTACAAGAGCTCGTTACGCTGCTACGCTATGTTTCAATGGGTACTTTTATTGCGAAATAGGATTCCTTCTTACCAGTTTTCTGTGTAACATGTTATAAAAAAAAACTTTTTTATATGTACAGATTTCGATCTTTCTGATTAGATTTATACCAAATTTCAGCTCCATCGATTGAACAGCTGTGACAGCAGCGCTCCCAGTCGATATATATTTATAAAGAAATTTTTCAGCATACCTAAACATATAAGCTTTCGAATAAAACAAACCCGGATAAAATGTAACAAATTATTTTTGAGATAATAATTCCTAAAGTTCATCTATTTTTTACACTGTCTACTCACATATTTCCCCTTAAGAGGCAGTGTTACATTGCCCCACTATTTTCTCCTAAATAACTCGATAGACGGGCTCAAATTTTAATAGAACCCGCAAAAGGCTAAGCTTCTGACTCCGCAAACCGTTCTACTCAAAACCGTTTTTTCAAGAGAGTGGAAAAATCAAAATCAACGTTGGCTGCAAGAGAGACAGCCCTATAGGCGTTTAAAATTGGGCGAAGAAATTTCCAACGCTGTATCACTGCCTCTTAACGGATTACTTGATTTTAGCTCACCACGTAGGTCTTGGTAATTTTTTAAACCAAATTTGGTGATTGTTCCAACCAATCCATGTTTTCCGTGTAAGTTTAGATCCTTCTATCATCTGACAACTGTTTAATCAAATAAAATCTGCAGCCCCCTTATTTTGCTGATCCATGGACGGAAGTGGTAAACGTCACTGTGAAAGGTTCTGCTTGTGTACAAGCCGATACAGTAACGGATCGTCAAGGTGATGAGGACTGTTTGTTCGTCAACGTCTTTAGTCCTGTGGTAAGATGCTGTCGGTTCAGCTGAAATGGGAATTCATTTGATGGAAATGTATTTAGAATACTTTTACCAGTAAATTATTATGGCTTTTTACGTCTGATAAATATTAGAAATCGTTATAAAAGAACAATTTATCTGAATCAGTTATAATGATTGCAGTAATCTGAAAATTTCAAATCAGACATAATAATTAATCATGTTTTGAAAAATATTTTAAATATGTTTTTCGTCGAATGAATATGTCTATCTTTGATTCCCCATTAAGTCGTTGAAAGAGATTCATAAACCCATCCAATTTTTCTTTTCAGACCGATTTGAGTAAAAGTCCCAGGAAACTAAAGGCAGTTATGGTGTGGTTTCATGGTGGGGCTTTCTCGATGAGTTCCAGCGATCCAGACACCTATGGTCCTGATTTCCTGATCGAAAACGACGTAGTCGTCGTGTCGTTTAATTATCGTCTAGGACCTTTAGGATTCTTGGCCTTGAATCATCCGGATGCCATGGGTAACGCTGGTCTCAAAGATCAGCTACTTCTTCTCAAGTGGGTTCAACAAAATGTTGAAAAGTTTCATGGCGATCCAACGAGGGTAACGATCTTTGGTGATAGCGCTGGTGCTGCATGTGTTTTGTATCACACTTTATCGGATCAATCGCAAGGTGCATAATTTTATAATTAATTACTTGCGAAAAAAAAGCAACATATGAATCATTCCGTCAATTAAATATCTAAATTTACTGTCAAATGTTAAATTTGTACGAAGGTTTTACACAATTTTCCAGTGGTGGCCAATGTATATATTCATTGACCAAATGATGGTCAATAAACACACTGAAAATGAACAGACACAGCTGACAACCTTCGATATTCCATTTAGGTCTTTTCCACAATGTAATTATCATGAGTGGTTCGCCGTTGAATCCATGGGCCTTCACGAATTCCTCCAAAGCGGAAAAAAATGCGATAAGGCTTTCAAACCTACTCGGTGGAAATACTAACGACAAGGAAAAGCTTCTCGACATATTTTACGAAGCATCAGCTTATGATATGATACAGAGCGCGTTCAAAATCGGCCGCGTTGACCCACCATTTGGGCCTGTATTGGAAGATCTTAGTATATCGCCTAATTCTACGGCATTTCTGACCACTTGCAGCGTGAAGAAATACGAGTCTGGGAACTTCAGTAAAGTGCCTTACATGATGGGATTTATGGACGAGGAGGTTCTCACGTTGTCAGGTTATAAATTATCAATTTTTGTAGAAGGATTCACTGTCTATTCAATCTATATAGTTTTTGCGTAACATTTTAGTTTCATTGCAGAGGAACATCGGATAGCAGAGATAAGAAGTATGTCTAAGGCATATGCAAGCATGAGTAATTCGACATTTGCAGTACCTTCGGTTTACAGAGTGCCGAGTGAGCGGTGGTTTAGGCCGTTTGTTAAAGCAAGTATTAATATATAATTTCGATACTCACGACTGAAAATAAAGTATTTCAATTAATAAACAAATTAGATAAATAAAAAAAAATTTCATAATTTAAATAATCATTCGCACATAATCTTTTTTTCAATCCGGAGTTTTATCCTTTTTGTAAAGTGATTTTTATTTCATCCTTTTTAAAGTATAATTAACTGTTAAACCCGAAATGGAGGAGAAAGGAAATGTCTGCCGTCATTAATTCAAACCAGACAATAAATTTTAACGATGACTAATACCGACCGAAATAAATATTTTCAAACTACTTTGTAAAAGACTATTTTTAAAAGACATTTGGCTTACGGAGCTAACATTTTATCTGAAATATAGCCAAAAAACGTAATCTTTTTTTTTCTCTTCAAACAGGAAACCACGGATTTGTTATTCAAAGCGGGGATCGAAAGCGCCCAGAGATACGTAACAGCCCACAGCAGACAACCACTTTACTATTATAATTTTTCATTCGATTCTATGGGTTATGCAGTGCATAAAAGCCTTGGCGTTTTACATACCGGTATGTATATAATATATTGAGGCTTGATATACAATATATTATAAGGAAAGAGAGCGATTTTAATCCATATTTGGTAAAAGGTGCTGGGCACTGTGACATTTTCGGATTCATATGGTGGATGTCAGACATCCCATTTCCTCTCGATCCAGAGCATCCATTATCGATAGTTAGGGAAAAAGTGTCTCGTATGTTCACGAACTTCGCCAAGTATGGGTAAGTTTTTTTTTGGTTGTTTTTTTCTAAATAGTTTCAGCAATATTCTCGATTTTGTATATCTTACAAAATGTTACTGAAATTTTTGAACAAATATTATTACTCTATAAAAGATTTCCGATGAACACATTTGTTTAAAATGTAATTTTGAATATATTGAATATTCATTATGTACTGATATAAAAACTACTGATTCTCTACTGATGACCGTCTCAACATTTCGTTCATTTTCTAGGACATTTTGAGTAATTTCTTTTAAAAATGTCCGCTAGATGGCGAATGAAACTAGAGCGTTTCTCGCACACGATTCATCGCTGTATTATTCAATCTGCTGTATTATTCAATCCATTGAAGATATTCTAAAGTATCGAAACATTTTAGAAATGTTTCAAAAATACTTTCTGGAACATTGTAAACATTGTGGGATAATTTAAGAGGGACATTTGTAAAACATTGAAATGCACAATCTATGAGGGGTGAAAGAATTTATTTTGAAAATATTTTCTAAACATTTCAGTAATGTTCTTGTGTTATAATAGAAACTGGTCAAGTGAATGCTCCAACAAATACGTTGGATTCCGGCGCTTTTATTTTTGGAACATTTTCGACGTATTTCCTGTACAGAGAAAATACAATTGTTGCTTTACTAGGAGTTAAAATTAATTACAAGTGTTGATTTGCTTTTCTGCCTAGAAATCCAACGCCGATTGGTGAAGATGATCCACTGTTAAAAATCAACTGGCCAGACTACGGTCTTTCGCAAATTTATCTCGATATTGGCAATGATCTTAGTCTCGGTAAATTAAACTGTAACGAAAACGTAGAGGCGATCATCGAGGCCACTGCACCTTTCATGGCTACTTTCGAAGATTGTTGTATAAATGAACAACATGATGCAACATAATGACATAAATCTTTGAAACAAAAGATTTTATTTATACAAAGCCTTGATTTACTGATTGATTTAAATCAACTATCTGTTAATTGAAATTTACTATTATTTGTCTTAATTAATTTATATATTTACTGATGGATAAAAATAAATGAGAACATTCAGACAATTATCAACGCAACTACGTCATGCCTTTAAAAAGGCATTGTTCCCACATTCATTTCTTTATTGAATGGTATACCAAGAACAGGATAGAAATTATAAGTGGCTCATTTGCTTCGATTATGCTTTGAATTTCATCGCAAACATAATAATAATATAATCCAAAAATATTTGGCGTACTTGAAAGAAAAAAAAAACGAATTTCAGTTTTCGCAGCGGAAGGTGGACGTCACGCTTAACAATCGCCTTAAAGCCCGCAACCATCTTTACATCCAACCACTCTGAGTTGCATTGTTAAAGTATCGAAGCAGGGTTAAATGAGTCGAACGCAGCAAAATCGTGGTACAATACTGCTATTATGTCTTCCCTTTTTTAAAAATATTTAAAAGTTGTATAAAAAAAAGTATTGGCATCAATGACCTTAGGTACAAAAAATTGCTTTTTTTATGTGTGTCCAATAATTGTCATGAAGTCAAAAGTTTTCATACGTACAATACAATTGCTGCACCATTTAATTTTCATGATTTTTAAATGACTCTCGGTCCCCTTAAAGAAATTACCAAAAATTTTGCAAGAACACTATAAATTCATAACGAATTTTTTAATTAATTTAATCTTTTCTCTCATGAAGCCATATTTTAGATGTGTGCTTTTGGGTCTGTGACTTTTTTTGATCAGTGAAGTCATTCATCTTACCTTGACCCAATAAATTATATTCATCGTAGCCAAGATCGTCGCGATTTCCCAAGTTCAGTAACCGCAAGGTAAAACAGCCCAGTCATACGTGACTACTCTCGACGCTAAAGGAATGCTCGAGAGTGTCTGAACACCACCGACCGCTACTACTGCGGCACAACTTTAGCGGGGAAATTCGACCGCGTTTCGTTACATAGTTAAGAAAATGGCGTAACATGAAACTAATTAATTTCCACTTTGCAGCTGACGAATATTAGTAGAAAAAGACGAGACATAAATGCCAGTAGAAACAGACGTTGAGCAGCTTTCGTCCATGAGCTAAACCTAGTCGCGTCCTCCACCTACTTGCATCAGGCAATGATCTCAAGCGATGCAAAACTTGAAAGTCAAAAGCGTGATAGGAATACACACATTCCTTCGTTAGAATTATTCTCCGTTGCATAGAAATTTAGAATAAAGTCTATGGAAAGATTGAAGAAATGTCAGCAATAAGTGATTTGCAAAACAAGTTTTAGTTACATTCATTTTTAAGTGAAAGCAGCTGTAGGTCTGTCACTTTCATATTTATATATTATTCACGCTTCATAATTCAAGAAAAGATGGAGAGTGTATGAATCGATAGAATCCATATATTCTCGTCTAATCAAATTCCGAGCATACGATTGGCTTTATCTACTGATTTATCCATTTTTTTTCGAGTAAAGCTTGAAAAATAAATAGAAACGAACGCAGGTTCACTCTGGCCCTAGGCTAAACATCTCTTATATTTGGCACAGGATTTTTGAGAATTTTTGCAGTTTTTCTCAATTCTGGCTAACAATATGTCAGTTTTGAAAAATCATAACTAAGTCAAATTAAGGGAAAAAAATTTCAAAAATAATGTGAATACTTTTTAGAGTTGGAACAATAATATTCAAAATTATGGACTAAATCTATGAGGTCGAGGGCCTGACCTAGAAAAATAAATTAATTAATTAAAAAAAAAAAAATTCAAATAAAAAATAATAAAATTTAATAAATAAACAAATTTTTTAAAAATAGACTCATTAAACAGCGCGTCATAATTATCAGGCACATTACGAAATAAAGCCAACTGCTACGAAACATGTTTGCTGAAAAAAATGATCACTCAATAATAAGACGTGGCGCCACTCAGCAAAATCATACGATAGCAATAAATAATTCGTATTAATTCTTATCAATGCCACTGTTAGGTACATCAGTAACGACCTTTTTTTCTCTTAAATTTGCCTCTCACCCGTCTGTGCAATTCATCAGTTAGCACAGTACACGTGTTACCTCCCACTCATTTACATATCGAGTCTGGTTTTAACACTTCTGGCTTACCCGAAGCAGTGACAAATTATTATTTTCTCATTGGTAATAAGACGAGACGGGTGTGGGTGAGGAAAATTTGAGTTTTTTACATTTTTTTAACGTCACCGTAGCTCGGAAAATTTGAAAGATAAAAGTATTGCGAACGTCACGACAGACACACAGTGCAGTGAAACTTCAGGTCAATCACACTTTTTTTTGCCGAAAATCATGGAATAATTCTGCAAATTGGTACGTATTAATTAAACACAATTTTGTTACCTGTAATTACATTGTTTTTTCTTGATTGAAAAATATTTCACTCCAAATTAATTTATTCTAGTAAAAAAAAAAGTTCATCTTATACGAAAATAATATTTAATTAATTTACACATTTCATTAAGTGAGTGTATTTCTAATGGTTTTTTTATGTTTACGAGTTAAATGAAAATTTACACAGAAAGTACGTCATACTTATAAATTCTAAGATTTTAAACTTTGCAATAATAATGTTATTATTTAATAAATTAAAATGTCAATCAATTACTACTTATTATATTGTTACATAAATGTATGTTGTGGTTTTTTTTTGTATGATGATTTCAATGAAAAATTGGCAAAAAATATGTAATGTTTATAAGTTATATTATGAGTTGGATAATTATTTATGAAAAAAATTGTTTATTAATTTAATTAATTAATGGTCGATACACTCGGTATCCGTAAAGTACGTCATTCAGAATGTAAATACCAACTGTTTACTCAGTTGAGCTACCGTGACGTATCAACTTGCTACAATTACAGTGATCGAATGGAATATTCGTACGAGAATAACGTATATTCCCAGACATGTATCTGAAATGATAATAGAGGGAATGCATAACTATAGCATAATCCATGTGGGCATTCGTGCGTTGAGTAGTCGATAACAGAAGCCCGCATTTCCTTGTATCATGCTCTCATAAAACACACACCAGTAAGGTTGATGTCCTAATCATTGATCAAACTTACTTAACCAGTTTTGTTGCTCGGAATTTGTCATTTTCGACAATGTTTATAATTCACATATAGATCAGTCTATTTTTATGTTCTTATAATTCAAATTATTATAAATATTCCAATATTTATTAATATTTAATTCAATAATAATTTGAATTATATAAATATTATAAATATTATAATATTTGTAATAATTGTTTGTAATATTAATTTGTATAAATATAACAATATTTATTAATATTTAATTCTAAATTTCTAATTCTAATTCTAATTATATTTCTAAATTTTTTTTCTAGTTCAAGTAAACCAGAATACATTTTTTTATCACATTCTTCGGGTTGCATCAACATCACCATTTAAGAAGGCTTCGGTGATGCAATCAGGTCATTCGAGTACCAAAAGTCATCAAAAATAGTTTGTACACATTTTTCATATGAGACTGGTATTAAAGTAGGTGAAATGAAATGTATGAATTCTTGCTTTTGCGGTAAGTAATTTTTTTTCATTCGAAGTCTTCGATTTTTATAGAACATTGACTTTTTATATTCTTGGCCGAAGTTAGGAAAATAAAAGATTTCATAAACTCGTAAACAGCATGAGTAACTGATTGAAAATTTAATCATAGTTACGCTGTTATTTCTCGTTATCGTTTATAAAATCTTCGATAATGTATATAAAAGCTATAAGACTGTCGAGCACTGATACTTTAAATTGCTTAAATGCGGAAATTTCGGTGTATCGAGTTCCTACGATCTTTTTTAACAAAAAAGGAAATCAATATTTATCAGATCAGATTTCTCTACAAAAAAATACAATATTTCTGCGATTTATCTAAAATACGACGTTGCTGATGTTAAAAAAAAAACAGAGAGTCTATAATCTGGCAGGCAATAAAACATAATTTTACAAAATCAAAGTGTTAATTTTTTAAAGCAACTATCCCGTTTTTTTCTTTAAAATTTTTTATACCGTTTCTTCGATTTTTTAAATTAAATTAGTAAAAACACAAAAAGACTCATAACAAACACACAACAAAAAAAAAGAAAAATAAAATAAAAAATCCATTTCGTTTTTATTGTTAATTGTTGAATCGTAGCAAAAATGTTTTTCTAAACTTAAATTCCGGTACAATTGTTTGTTGGTAGAGAAATTTCTGGTGGAGCCAGAATATACACTTCGGCTTGGATTCAACGTATCAATTTTTTGTTCGCTATCTCGTCACAGAGCGTAAACATCGAAAGGGTAGCGAGTATATTCGACGAACCAATGACATTTCGATACAGCCAATCCAATCGTTGTAATAATAATATCTATATATACATATAATGAAGTAAGAACCAGTGCCACCGAGAGCATGGAACGTTTCTCGTCGCGGTACGGACTTTCGCAACTTCGAGAACTCGTGATCCCTCAAGATCAGTGAAATCGTTGGTGGATATATTTTCTCGATACCCTTTTACACAGTTCTAGTACAACCGGAGTGCTTTGCACAACTGTTACAACAATGAGTGAACCGCGAGTTAATCATTCCAATGTACCGACCAATAATTCAGATACTAAGTATGCTAATTACGGTAGCACAAGATGGACTAGTGAATCGTTATTGTTATCAGCCGGTAAGTCGTTAATCGATAATTAGTCTCGTCTTGTCTGTAATGCAGCGAACAACGTAGTAATCACAGTCCAAATTCTCAAATATATATGTATATTAATTCTGGGTAAAGTATGTATAAAGCCTGCAAATTGCTTCCTCACAATTTTCTACCTTTGACAAAACTTTTTTTACAAAGCTACCTCTATGAGAAAGTACGTTGATCAATTTTGGCTTCCTCACAGAGGAAGCTTTATAAAATAAAAGCTTTATCAAAGGTAGAAAATTGTGAGGAAGCAATTTGTAAGATTCTACTTTGCAGGCTTGTTTGAGCTCGAAAACCTAGAAACTTTTACGACTGGTTTGCAGGTAACTTTTGTGCATTCAGAATCGCGTTAGCAGAGAGTAAAAGATGAACAACATCAACTGAAGATCTGCGACGCAATCGAAAACAAACTCTGTTTTCTCATGACTTTTCGCTTTGTACGCCAACAGCATCAGTTAGACGTTTCAATGGGCTTTGGGATTAAATTGTCTCCCGTATTTTTCTTACAACAAAGATACTCATTTCATGTCTCGAACGAACAAAATTATTTATAAGCATGCGATCCCGATTTAAAGAGCTGCAGTCTGTTCGGGTCGTTCATCAAACGAAATATTCAGTTGATCACTTAGAAAAAAAACGAAACTTCTCTACCTCTGCCAACTCTTTAGCATAAATACAAAAACAAAAGTGACTTATCTCGTAGCTTTTGCAAAAATGAATATTGGAAAGATAAGAACATCAACTTTCAAGTCATACTTTTAGCTACCAATAAACTACTGTAAACGTTATTGTGATAAAGATGCCTTAATCCATACCCACGTGAATATAATTTCTGCAAAGACTCTGCTCTTTTAATCCGTCGAAATAGCCGCTATCAATTTAGCACACGTGATTGTTAAGAGAGTTGCGTGTTATCGGGACAATCGGGGCGCCTAAGTCAATGCGCGTTTCTATATAATACACCCCGGACATTTATAACCGTCACGAGATCCGAAGGTTGTGCAATCTCATTAAAACCGAAACGCCTCTGTTGTCGATAGTCTTCTTATTCTTCTTCTTGATACGAGCGACGCGGTCAGCGAATCCGTTTCGCTTGCATATTAACGAGCAGAAGCGCGTGAGCGCATCCTATTAATCGTCAGATTGAAAACGTTATCATAATCATTGTCTCAAGCGTATCGAGCAGTTATTGGAAGAGACTAGTGTAGTGAAGTGTCTGTTCGATTGGCAAATCTTCTTCAGCGTTAAACGTGGTCCGTTGTTATCTCTACATAGGATTGAAGAACACCACATCAAGTTCTTAGGAAAATCGTCAGCATGGAGACAGGTTGATAGCCATGAAATTTCTGTGAAAAAAAATAATAGGAAGACAACATCCGTCACTCACAGTGATCATATAAGCTCAGCTACGTTAACATAAATCTTTGTATTTCCGACTTGTATTCTTACCAATGTGTGTCAACTTCGACTATCTTTCTTCGTACGAGATAGCGTAGCCTTAGGCTTCGCTTGTATTGTCACGATTGTGATTGTTTTCTAGGTCTTGTATGGGTTTGTTTTTTTTTTAGTGACATCATTAGTGAGGTATAACTTTTCTTCGCTTGGAGGGCTGTTCCACAACTTTTTCACTTTTAATCCCAAGTGGAAAAGTATGCTGAATGAAAGATTGCCAGTTAGAGTAGAAAAATGATACTGAAGAGAAATTTGAATCTTCGCTGTTTGAATTTAATCGTAAATATTATCGAATCAGCAAAGCAGAGTGTGGCAAAGAGATGATTGCTTTTAGATTGGATCGACTTGATGTAATGGATGAGGCATTCCATAACTAGATAAAGCTTTCTGGCTATTCAAAAAGAATTAATACATTTTACAAATGTTGCTCACAGTGTGAAGAGCATGAAGAAACTATTTTAGATTTTTTTCCTCTCATTCTTCGCCCAGAATTAAATGCCAATTTTTGGTTATCATTTTGCTCAATTCTCACAGGAATAAACTAGTGCAATTTTTATTTCAATCTAAAACGGAATTTTCGTTAATATGTTTATAAACTACGAAAAATAATTCATACACTAATCAATATTTACGCTATCAGGTTTGGTCGGCTATGTTTACATATATTTTTGATGCAATTTATCTCGACGCCTCTAAAAATTAATGAAATTAATTTTCTTCACAATCTACTATTTTGAAATAATTATTTATTTTACCAACAAAATAAAAATTCTCACTTCTACGTCTTTTTAAAATCGGTCGGAAAAACACGTCTTAGAATGCATTTAGCTATATTGAACTTTTACGAAAGTTAAAACGGTCACGACTTTTTTAAAAATTAAAAATTCTATAAAACCAATATATTTTGATACATTTTGTAAAAAATCACAGTAATCAAACAATAATTAAAGTAATTAAACCATACATACACAGATATGTATTTTTTCTATGAATTTTTTTCTAAACCGCTTTCCTCGACATTTTGGATGATTCTGAGTAGATGCTGATATGAAAAACACGAAAAAAAAATTTCATGAAAACAAAGCTTCTTGTATGAGGAAGCAGAAACTGGGTTATCGTGAGTCAGAAAACGTGTTTGTCGAGAGATGAGACAAAAAAAACACACACTACATAATTTAATGTCAGTATCACGAGAGTACTCTGGATGCTTTCAACGTTGAATACCCTCTCTTGATAATTAATTTCTGGGTCATCCGGGCGATAAAACAGACAACACAATAGTCACATTCCAGAAGTTCCTGTCTTTCTTTTTTCTATAAGTCATTTGTCTACTGTATGTTGTAGACTACTTGACTGGTGACATGTCGTCAAACGAGCCGGAACTTATAGTTCGGAGACCTATCTATCAACAGGACGAATTGCATCGAGCTTGCGATTACAGAAGACCACACAGGACGTGTAAGGAAATTTATGTTAAATGTGTAAATATTTGTGAAAGCGAAATACAAATAATTCTTACATCTGTTGTCACATAGAAATTGTAAGAAAAATTATATAATATTTGTTAAGTGCTATTTTAATTTAAATGAACTTTTCTTAAAAATGCATGATGAAACCTTTTTTGTTTTAGGAAATAAATTCCTAACATTTTTACCATGCCTTTTTTTACGTTATTCAGTAGAGCTCTTAAATTTGAAAATAAAAACTAACTATACGATCGTTTTCTTTCCAGTACGTCGAACGGTTTCCAAAAAATTCGACGATTTCGAGACAAAATCTTGCGTGAACAGTGCATTTCCGATATTCGACTGGCTTGGAAATTATCAATGGAAAAAAGACATACTCGGGGATGTCGCAGCTGGAATCACAGTCGCAGTCATGCACATTCCTCAAGGTGAGATCAGTCTCGTGATCTGTTAAATGAAAGAAAGCATGTGATAAAAGTTGCCATGTTGGTGATAAAAACAATATTATGGATAATACAGATTTTTAATAAATTTTCATATAAACTCCATTACTTAAATTTTGATATACAGAGATATTTTCACTTGAATTTCGAGCAAAAATTACTATACATTTCCGTTGGTACTCGACAATAATCATTTTTGGTATTTTATTTGCCATCAACTTGATAAATTTATAACCAATCATTTTCTTCGTGTACTGATTGATTAAGATCAGACTCAACTGTACATTGTGTAAAATATATTTTTTAAAATTATATCTTACGAACAACTGCATTTTCCATCGAAATCCTTTGCAGGAAATTTGTTCTGTGCTTCACAAATGTAAATATTTAAATACATGTTAAATATCCAACGACAAAAATCTTATTTTAAAAGGCAAGGCAATTCCGTGTGCTTTTTTTTATGAGGCAATGAAAAAATATTAATTTTGGGATTTTAAACATTGTTTTTGCGATTAATGATTGTCCAGATATCGTCGACAGAAAACAAACAAAAAATATCGATTTATTTTTTCGGAATCGATACGTCGTAGGGAGATGAAACTCTGGAAAATTTCTTTAAGCCCTCAAATCCTTCAACTTAAGACATATTCGAAGTTATCCCAAAATTTGTATTATTTGGATGTCTGAATTGGTGTAAAATGCCTCAATATTAGGCATTCTTTAACAAGTGGGCTATTTTTTTCCTAATTATATATTTTTTTTTCACTAACTTCCACATTTTTTTTTGCTCTTAAGTTTATATAACCTACAGTGGTATATTGAGAACCTATAAAAAAATTATCCGAGTAAACAAAACATACTTACATGAATAACAAAAAAGTTTGAAAAAATTATACTGGCCCGTTGATAAAAAATGCACCCATATATGCACCTGACTGGTGCAATGTTCTTGAACCACGTAACAATCACCATCGGATTCGATTGTAATTCGATCGTTACCTC
This sequence comes from Perithous albicinctus, assembly GCA_964016905.1. Classification (NCBI taxonomy): domain Eukaryota; kingdom Metazoa; phylum Arthropoda; class Insecta; order Hymenoptera; family Ichneumonidae; genus Perithous; species Perithous albicinctus. The sequence continues at coordinate 26,537,794 of OZ024689.1, forward strand.
GATGTAGGAATGGCTTATGCCATTCTGGGCAACGTTCCACCGATCATTGGAATCTACATGGCTTTCTTCCCTGTTCTCGTTTACGCAATCTTTGGAACCTCCAGACACAACTCAATGGGTGAGATTAATAATAATCCAGATGGAAATTAAGATCTGAAAAAAAAAGAAAATATTATCATATTTGTACTTTTTTAAAATGTGTTCAGGAACATTTGCACTCATCTGCATGATGACTGGGAAAGTTGTCCTTACTCATTCGGATATTGGTAATACTTTGATAAACGCGACGAGGCCCACCGCCGATGCGATGGATCCTGGTTTGCAAAATCTAAATCATTACACTGCTACGGAAGTTGCGACAGCAGTCACATTTGGAGTTGCAATAATGCAGGTGCTGACACAATGAACAAACTATCTTCTGTAAAATCGTTGTTAACAAAAAATGCTTGGTTTCTTTTACTTTTCCGTCCGCATTTATATGAACGGAAATGAGAGTATATATATATATGTTGAAATTGTGGAAGATTTCGTGGCAATGTATACTTAAAGATGTATTTTTATTCTATTTAAATATTATTAATACTGAAGTATATTCTGAGAAATATTTTATAATTCCATGTCAGTTCAGGCAATAATTTTTTTTGTTAATGTTTAAAAATCAGATGATATAATTCCAACAGAGACAACAAATTTTAATTACGTAATTTTGGACGAAACTTATGGGAAAATAAACAAAAACGTAGTGTGTTCAAGGTGAAAGGCATCGGATATTGGCACCGACTTATTTTATTGAAATTATGTTAAGCGAAAACAAATTTTTGAATTTCATCAAGAGATTATTATTTTTTTTAAATAGTAAAAGTGGTTCCCTTTTGATCAAATTCGAATCTCATGAAATAATTAAATCTAAAAATTTGATTTAGTCAAAAATGTGTGCTTCCAAGATTTTAGAAAACTCCAAATTTTTTTTAAGGTAACGTATCCTGGAAGTCACAGAATAAGAAAAAAATTATTACAATTATTGTTAAAAAATCAACATTGAGCTCATTTAAAACGACAACTTATGTAGTGAAACATTATTTTTTTCCTTGACTTATGCTTTTCAAGAAATGATGACTTAGAAAAATATATTAATTTCTAAAATATTGAATTGAAGTATCTAATAAGTATTTTTCCTGCCTCCCTTTTCGAATAGCTGTAATAATTTGCAAAAAAACAAAAATCAAATCCAAAGTGCAAAAAAATATCTTCCACAATTTCACTCCCATTTTGACCACATTTAGACGTCTCTTTCTAAACCTATGAAACTAAAAATTTATCTACGTGTCCAGTTGGGAATGTACGTGCTTCGCCTCGGTGTGATATCGTCCCTCCTATCAGAAACTTTGGTCAGTGGATTCACGACAGGAGCTGCGATCCACGTATTCACTTCGCAAATCAAGGATATTCTTGGACTTGAGTTGCCGAGAAGGAAAGGAATTTTCAAAGTGATATATGTAAGTGCAAAAATTATGTCTAATTTTGACATTTCTTGCTGCCTTTCCTATTCTACTCGAAACTATATATAACTGCAAACAATGTAGCTGACCGTCTTGCTACACCTTTTGCCACAAAATTCGTATGAAAAGTTGCAGCAATGATGTCAGCTTCACCCAAGGCTAGCCCGGAAAATATAAAAAAGGTGTACCAATCGCGATACAGTTGCTTCCGGCTGGAGCGATTAAACGCTCGACATCCCCGAGAATTTCTCAACACTCGGGGACATTGCCGAGGTGAACGAGCCAGTAAAAGTTTTTAATGACGGCAATAAAACGTCGTCACGAAAAGAAAATGCCTGTACGGTCAAACGATTTGAAGCAGAGCTCCGCAACATTTCACTTCCTTCCTTTTCAGTCAATATTCCAAGTATCAAATACATCGTTGGATCAATTTTGCAACTCGATCATTCCATCAGCAGCCTTTTGCAATCTAATACACCATAAAGAAATCGATCTTTTCATTCTACATTTTCAGACCTACATCGACGTCTTCAACAACATCGATAACATAAACATCACTGCTGCAGTTATATCGGGCATCACTATATTAACTTTAATTTTCAACAATGAGGTGTTGAAGGTAAGTCATATTTTATTAGAAGGTAGATAAAAGACAGTTAGTGATACCCTAGTAAATTATAGTTTTTGAGGAGATTAAGTAAAATTTTATTTTTTTAAATTAAAGCCTCGCGTTGGCAAACGATGCGCCTTTCCTGTACCAATAGAGATGATGGCTGTTTTGATGGGCACACTGATATCCGTGCAAATGAATTTAGCCGAGGACTACGAGGTCGTGACTGTCGGTCACATACCAGTCGGGTAATTTTTCTCCATCCAGGACTATTTGCGATGGCTTTCCAATCAATAATTGGTATATAAAAGAATCGTTCCAGTTGACACTTAATTAATTTCCATCCATAAGACTTCCATTGCCTGCGCTGCCACCCATGGACCTTCTGCCTAAAGTTCTGGTCGACAGTTTCGTCATTACGATGGTTTCCTACAGCATCTCCATGTCGATGGCTCTCATATTTGCTCAGAAGATGAATTACGAAGTTGACGCTAATCAGGAATTGGTTGCACAGGTAAATAAATGATCCAAAAATCAAACACTTATGATTAAAATATCCAATTCACCTAAAAATGATCATTAGCACAGATTCAGATAACAGATTCAAATGCAAGTTTTTAAAAAAGATGGATTGTCGGAGCCTCCTTAAAAAGCAAATATTCAGGACTTTGCTTACCTTTTCCTTTTTTTGTTGTTCCTGTTGGGTGTTGCGGACGATGATTCTTCAGGGTCTAGGCAACTTAGTTGGATCGTTCTTCTCTTGCATGCCCTTCACAGCATCCTTATCCAGATCACTAGTTCAACACACTGTCGGAGGAAAAACTCAACTTGCCAGCTTGATTTCCTGTGGACTGTTGCTCTTCGTTGTTCTCTGGATTGGACCGTTTCTGGAACCACTTCCCAGGGTAAATAAGAAAAAGCCACTGAAAAAAATAGTTTGAGAAAATATTAATTATCATGAAACACTTTGAACATTTTTTTAAAAACTTTTATTGAAACAAAATCGTAGTGTGTCCTAGCTGGAATAATCGTGGTAGCTCTGAAAGGAATGTTCCTCCAAGTCAGTGACTTGTGCAGATTCTGGAGATTGTCTTCAACTGATGCAATGATTTGGATTGCCACTTTTCTCTCGGTTATTCTACTCGACATTGAGTATGGACTTTTGATCGGTGCGCTCTTCTGTCTCGCTAAACTCATGACATTGTCGATGAAGCCTTACACCTGCAAACTCGGACTTGTTCCAGGAACGGAACTCTATTTGGACGCTAATAGATATAAAAAAGTAATTATCCAAAGAGTTCTAAAAAAAATGTTAACCCGATAATTATTAAAAATATTTCTTTTATTTTACAGACTGTAGAAATTCCTGGTATTCAAATGTTCCACTATTGTGGAGGTCTGAATTTTGCTACCAAGCTTAACTTCAGGAAAGAAGTTTTCAAGGCAGCTGGAGTTGTTCCTCAGGAAGAATTGAACAGACGTTTAGCTATGCCGAGCAAAGAAATTGCCACGGAAGAAATGAAAAAGGTAATTTAATGAGATAATATAGCATTATTTTGAAAAATGTCTCTGCAAAAGAAAACATTCGGTTTTATTAATATTTATTCAATCATTTCTAATACTAATTAGTTTGATTCTATAACCAGAATATCATTCCTCATTATTTACATAACATATATAAATAATGAGGAATTATTTATATAACATTTGTATAACATTGCTCATTTATATCTCACGTCTCTTTCATTTTTCAAGCTGCGGGTGTTGATCCTCGACTTTTCTGCGCTCGTCCACGTAGATCCATCGGGCGTGGCTACTCTGCGTGCCATTGTTGACGATTACAGAAAAATTGGCGTCGCGGTTTACCTATCTGGCTGCTCCGGTAAGTAATGAAAGGGAATATCAAAGGAATAATATTCCTCTGATATTCCCTTCCAATTTCAACCCCTAAAACAAAAATGCCAGCCACATTAAAATAAGGTGCTCATATTGAGAGAAAACAGTAACTAAACAGTATAATTTATTAAATAGTTACATAAAATTCGAGACTATTTTCTTTCTTGTCCCATCGTTCCAGGGATCGTTTAAGTTCCAGTACACTGAAACAATAAAAACTGGAATGTTTTATAAAACCTGAAAGTAATGCTTTGATTTACAATTTCTATAAATAAAACTCTATTGCAATAATATTACTATCAAACGACTAGAATCGATTTGTGATTTTTCATCGACATAGAGTTAAAATACGACAAAAGTTTCTTTTTAATATTTAATGTATATCAGTTCCAAGTAAATTTACACAAAAAAGCTTCTTAACAACCTTTATCGGTAAATTGATACTGCATATTTTAGAAAACAATATGAGCTTTCACTCATGAAGATCTTTAAATAAAAAATACAAATTTGGATTTTATGTAACTACGTAAAAAAAAGTTTTATGAGTCTTCGGGGCAAACTGAGCTTTTCCATTAATTGAACGTTAGACATTTTTTCCAGCTAGAATCTCTTTGATTTAAATAAATTTTCGTCGACACTAATTTCCAATTGGAAACGTGAAATTTTTTTTCAAATCCTGGTATACGATTTATTTGATTGTACCATCGAAGCGAAGTCATTAATACATACAAAATTATACCTCTCCTCTTCCTTTTGATACTCGGATACACAACTCGCTCTCGCTTCAGGCTATACATAATATCTTTTGGTCGTGTAACTCAATACATAGGTGAGAACGTATGGTAAGAGGCAACTACCGTATAATAAGTACGCCATGTATATCGTGCGGTGTTCCGGATTGAGTGACTTGGTTGCGGATTATCGAGTGCGGAAGCAAATAATGAATACGGTATTTCCGGTATCTCAGAGTGACGCCTGCGCGATCATATTGTCAGATATCCAAGTCATTTTCCGCGTACGGCGAATTATAATCCACATGTCGTATGCACGGATCAAGGATACATTTTATCCTTAGATTGCCAACAAATTATTTTATTTTATTCAATTTTTAGTACTTTCAGACAAAATAATAATAATTATTATTATTATTATTATTATTGTTGTTATTATTATTATTATTATTATTATCTTGCCTAAAAGTACTAAAAATAAAATTAATATTAATAAATATAATAAAAAAATTATTATTATTATTATTATTATTATTATTATTATTATTATTATGACGTTGATTTTTTTAAAAAGATTTTTCTCTACTTTCAAAGTACTAAAATTCGAATTAAATCAAAGTGTTGAACGAGAATGTACATGTAACACGTTTTTAATAATCACCGTTTAAATCCATGTGTAGTCAATTTAAATTGCACCCTAATCACCTTCCGGAAATCTCCTTTTTCCATAATCGATATTCGTATTCATGAATATTATACGAGATGTACAATTTCTTGTTTGCCTCCAGGACCTGTATTCGAGACGATGAGAAAGTGCAACGTGGCGGAACGAAAGGAGGAACACTTTACGATGTTCCCGACGGTGAATGACGCTGTGAGCTACGCCAGACACGAGAACGTAATACCACCGATCGTTATACCGACCAGCACTCCACTATGGACAACATGCCAGCAGCATATCGAGGACGAGAGTTATATGAGCCGATTGTGATCTATACTGAGTCGACGACACTGGCTCAAAGTTCTATTGTTTTCTAGTTAGGTTTCCGATGAGGATTAAAATATAATTTTAAAAAATTATATTCTCTTCTTACATTGGACGTATTTCGCTGTTCATTTTTCGCAGTAATTGACGTTTTCATCTATTCATTTAATCATTCGTCAGTTGTTATCAACGCAAAGGGGAAATCTCATGATGCAGCCACTGCGATTTGTACTTATTTTGTAAATGTAGGAAAGATACGGAATCCCAAAGTCGACTCACAATATTGTTGAGAATTTATCGAAAAACTTTTGGTCGTCATTTTTTAACTGTATATAGAATAATGTTTATTATTCGTATAGATTCAGTTATTCAATTATCTATAATTGAATAAGTATGCTAATAGCAACCCAAGAGATTTTTATTGTCCAATAGTATTCAAAATAATATTAAGACAATTTCAATAAAAGTAATTATTAAAACTGCAGTGGTCCTGCAAAGTTTTAAAATGTTGTTAAATTTATGATTTTTTCTGCCAGTATTGCAAGAGTTGTATGTTAATCTGGAAATTTAAAAACAATTGTGCAATACTTATTTATATGAAGACTTATCGGGTTAAGTTGAACCCAATGTAAGACTGGAGTTACAAATTTGGACCATTAAAGGGATTAAGAAAAAAATGTGCCTGATTATAAGCAGAGTTGGGAAGCAAAAATTACTTGAGTCATAAATCACCGTTTTAATTACAATGAATTCCAGTCATTCTATTTTTTTCTGGTTAATTAGAATTACTGAAATGAATTGTAATTTTTTTTCTGGTTAATTAGAATTACTGAAATGAATTGTAATTTTTTTTCTGGTTAATTACAATTACTCAAATTAATTGTAATTTTTTTGTACTCATTACAATTATTCAAATTAATTGTAATTTTGTTCTGGCTAATTATAATTACTCGAATTAATTGTAATTTTTTTGTACTCATTACAATTATTCAAATTAATTGTAATTTTGTTCTGGCTAATTATAATTACTCGAATTAATTGTAATTTTTTTCTAATTAATTACAATTACGTAGAATGATTATTAATTTCTTCCGTCAGCTCCTCTCTTCAGATGTTAATAATGAACACTGAAACTAAATTTAATTTAATTTAATTAGAATAACTCCGAGTATTTCTACCAAATGTAAATTCAATTACAATTATCCCGTACATTTTTTAATGAATAATTTTTCATTACAACTTTTCCCAACTCTGACTACAAGCGAATCTGGTCGTCAATGTTTCTTAAACGATTTTCAGTATTTTCAGCGATATTTACGTGAGTGTAATGATATGTATCGAATTCTTGTGTAATTTATTAATGTATCTCTGTATTCGTATCGCGTGCATAATCAACTACTGATTATTCGCACTTATCATGTAAATAGATGAAATTAAAACTCGTTAAATGTGTATGTTTTATTACGTTTGTCATTCAGGGTAGCGAGTGAGAGAATTTCATTCTATACGCTGCGCCTCCTTTATATCTAGTTTGCGTAGATATAAGCGCGTGTTGCAATTCAGCAGGTGCTGCCGGACTTTTCTATATACTTCGTACCCTTCCTACGTATAACGCGTGAAGAACCGATAGGCAACTGTAGAGAAGCGTGCGTAGTTTCGCTTGTAATTCTGTGCAGAAAACGAGCGCGGTCTCGTGCTTTATCGCTAAATGCCTGAACGTTCAATGAATTATCAAGCGTATGATGGAAAGACGCATTCATGCGTCTAGAAAACAATTTGCAACGTCGTCGATGGCTAAACACGACTTTGTACGACTCTCAACTTTCCTCACGTTGTCAAATCACTTTCCTGCGCTGCATCGATCAATTTACAGTCGCATATATTGAGAACGAATAATATTTTTCAGTTGTAGGTGTAAGGATTTTTAATGTAACTTGATACTTGGAGGTTTTCGAGGTCGATGATTACGAATCTGAACTCGAAATTGAGAAATTCGAAATAGCGTTACATATAAGTTGTAATAACTTGTAATAGAGGTGATCTTTGTGAAAAATGAAAAATAAATAAGTATTCAGCCATCTATTATAAAAATGTCGTATGTGACCGAGAAAGTTTTTCTTTTCCAGGAATTGTGTGTATTAAATTGAACTTACACGAATAATATAAAATTACTATTCGGTGTTCTAGAAATATACGTTCAAATAACGACAACTGTTTACTATAAAAAGGTTTTCATACTGCTTTGTATACTAAAAATGGATCACGTAAATTTCTTATACAAGGATTTTTTTTTTTTTCGTATTCGTTTAATGGACTCGATATTAATCTCACATACCCGAAAAGATGTTTTTCGACTTTCAACATGTGAATGTGAACCCAACAAAAAAATATTAAAACTTCACATATTATTCTTTAGGGGATGTCAAATGAAAGTTAATTATGGTGTTATACACTGACTTAGTCACCGCAAGTGCGAGAGAGACAGCGTCACTGATCGCTGTAGTGGAGCGAGAGAGAACAATAGAAACGAGTAGCACATCACGTTAAAATAATCAAGACACGAATAATAGTTGAACATAGTTTAAACGGTGATTTGAGTAAGTACCGTAATTTCCGATTAAAACTGATAAGTAAAAAAGAAAATTCAGAACAATCGAGTACAGCTGACCACGATTCCCCCATAACCCCTGATGGTTTCAGCTTTTCGACTCTCCGCGATGAATATCTGCGCACCACGCCACCGCGCATCGTGTACACGTAATATAATCGCGTCAGTACTGTACTAGCCGTTCGGCCCTTGTTGACGTACGTGATTCTATCGCCGGTTACCATAAATAATGGCATCGATTGTACAATACTTCAAATCCATACCAACGCACATGGTAAGTTCACAATAACTGAACACTCCAGATTTGACTAATCCAATCACTGCAAATACTTCAGTTTCTACAAAAATCTAGCTGGATTAGCGTCGTCTTTTAGGTTATGTTATCACTTGTTTTCCATATGCGTGGCAAATATATTTCATACTACTTGCAATAACAATTTATTATCAAAATAATCATCTAATCACGATTCACAAATCTCTGTTACACGCTACATGTAATATTTATCAACTATAAGAAGGTGATTTGAAAAGAAATTCAACTATGTATACAAATGTCTGATGTCATATTGTTTTGTGTAGTTTTTTTCAAGAATAAATCGAAATATCCGTCTGATTGTGATGCCCATTTTGTTTATTGAAAGATGCTTTATCAATGGTCTGTCTAGATTTTGGATAGCACTAGTTGTTCGAAAGTTACAACTGTTTTGATGATCCTAACCTAACTTAAAATCAGGTTGTAATAAGTATAATTGGAATAATCAATGAAAACACCAAAAATTTAATTGTTAAGCACAATTTTGATTTTGCTCCAAAACTGAAAAAAAATTTGTTACGATGTATATAAACTACAAAAAAAATTGGCATGACGGCAAATTCATATCGTCGACGGGTTAGTTGGATTGAGTGCTAACAAAATTAAATTATCTAATAATAATGATTATAAAAATACCTCTCTGTATTGTGCGTATTTAAAACTGTCTGAATATATTAACTGAAGCCTTTAGAGCAACATCAACAAAAAAATTCATATAACTGATTCTGAGCGAGTATAAAAAAAATATTATTAAAATGTTTTTAAAAAAGTCGATCTCCCAATGTTCAGTTGACTGAAAAGTAACTTTTCACTTCCTCAAGCATTGGCTTTTAGAACATATATGGGGAGTATTTACTTGGTGATGTGCTGAAGCATAATAAATTGAAGTGAAGCACAATAATTTTACTCTTGAAGCTATTTATTACATTTATTTTTCACAGTGCATTCAGGGGGCTTTTGACCCAGGGCACAAAATAAATAAATAAATAAGTTTTAATGACTTAATTTATGTAAATTCTAAACTATTTGTTTGTTTCAGGATTATGAAGGACAGGCGAGAGCTGAAAAACTTTCTAGAGTCATAGTAACACTGTTCGGAGTAAGTATATGTACCATCGAATGATTTTCTATTTTGATGAGAACAGGGATGCTTAAAAAGGCATTTTTTTTTGTTTTTCAGGTTGTTGGTCTGATATGGGGCTATGTTATACAGCAATTTTCGCAGACAATCTATATACTGGGTGCTGGTTTTGTAATGGCGTCAATAATCACAGTTCCAGCGTGGCCGATGTATCGTCACAATCCTCTTGATTGGCAGAAACCTCAGTCAGACGCGCATACCAAATCCAAGAAAAAGAAATAGGGAATCGTTTGTTACCTTTGTCTCTCAAAGAAGGATCTCTTTGGTTAACTAATGACTGTACAAAACGGACAGTAATTTTACTTTGCTGTACTTGGCGAGGTTCTCATTATTTCCATTATCGAGCATTTATTACTACAATTTATTTATATGCAATAAAGACTATGTTCCGAGGCTGCCGCACTTTCAGCGAATGTCGAACATGCTGCGTCACGTGAAACATTTTCGATCGTAACATTACGGCCGATACACTTTAATTAAAACTCTTACTTACACATAAAACGAGCTTTTATTCATTATTCCAGCTTCACTATTGATTTACTTTTTTAGATATAAATATTATTGACTAGTTAAAGCTAATGATAGCATCAAATTCTTAAATATGAATGAATGTTTATTATTATAGTTATCTTTTACAATATTAAAGAGATAATAAATTTACATATGAAGGTCACAGATAACATATAATAATGTTGTATTTTGCTGCATTGCCGCATTTGCCCGATGCTGTTCAGCAGCTTTCGAGCGCTCTCCCTAGCTTTGCATCCCACTATGAACACCGAAGTGTTTTTGCGTGGTTGTAAATGACAAGTTTGTCCTAGAAACTTGTTTATCAGTGGAGAGGGGTTTCGTCGCGTGATTTGAAAATTAGCATTTTATATGTCGTTTTTGTTTCGCTGCTTGCGTTCTTTTTACTTCTATTTGTTTTAGGTATTTCTTTTTAGGTACTTTCACTCTTATTCAATTTTTAACACTATTTTATTTATTTATATGCTTCATGCACTTTTGGTTTTATGTCACAGTGTGAACTTTCATTATTGCGCATACTTTGTGTTGTTGTCTTTGAATCTATCGTACTGTATACCCACATTTTTTCACTTTCTTATAATTTTTTATAATTCATGTCCTTGTTCATTATTGTAACTTTTTTTTCTTTATTGTTTATATTCATCTCACTTTATTCATCAGATAAATTAAGTGTTTACTTATTGCTGTGTACCCTACACAGTATTTTTTTTTAATCTTCCACATTCGATCAGGCACTAAAAGGAGTTTGAATAGATTCCTAATATTCTGTTTATAACACTCCAATAGATTCACCATGATACAAATACTTTTGACGGACTAATACATTTTTTTTAAATATTGAATAAAAATGTAAGTATTCCAATGTTAAGTAATTCCAAACCACTTTGTACTGTAGAATCTTCGAAAATATTTTTTTCTTAAAACTCAATATTCGTGGGTATTTTTGCCTATGATTCCAAAACTCTTCAAAAGTGACTATTTACTAAATTAAAAAAAATATATATAATCACTGTGACTTCCAATCTGTATCGAATCCCATAAAGTAAAAATATTTTAAACAAACTTTTGTCACTTACAAAATGAAGCGTCTCAAGAAAAACTATCGGTAATGATTTTACAGTAAAATGTGATCGAATAATTTAATTAAATCAGACTTAACTTTTTTTTTCATCCATAGTGACAAATCAGAAATAAAATTACAACACATTCTAATTCTTAAGAATAATTTCGAAAAACTTTTTTTTCTAGACTGAACTGACGTGAAATAAATATATTTCATAAATATTTATTTTTCACCGCGATTGCTACAATTCGAATCCGCTACAATTGCAAAACCATTGAGTTTCCATTTTTTTTTCTTTCATTATTTAATACAGATATAAAGATTATAAAATTACGTACAATGCCGGAAATCAAAGTAAGCAATGCATAGTGTCCCGATGTAATTATGAATAGGAAGGATGTAGAAAACTCAAGCTGTGCGAAACGTAAAGTACACTTAAGGATCGTGGGGTATCTAATTGCAAAAGGGCGAGCGGGGTAATGCGAATGTGCACGCATAGAGCTGCAATTAAGTTGTATTATAAAACGTATATACACTGTATCGAATACATATATGTACACAATCCGTTTATTGGACTTGTTCCAGGAACGTCTCTCGCTCTCATATGTGCGCGTTCGACTTTCTTCAGCCACGTTCTTCTTTTATTTTCTCTTTGTCGCATGCTCGAGAGCCGAGCATACACAGCAGAGAATATATCCAGTGAAATATATATATGTAGCGAGTTCCCTTCAAAAGCGAGCTCCGATGACTTTCACGGTAAAGCGAATGCGAGCGAACCGGCGAACGATGGTTCTGCAGGGATGATTCGAGAAACTGGTTCCAGCGGCGAGGGTTGTTACGCAATTTAGCGGATGGGCCCGGAAATTCGCAACCGAGCGATATAACTCTTATAATACGTATACGTAAGAGGAGAGGACCACTTTTGCTACCAATTCTCCTTCCTCGACGAATATTCTTGCTGGTGCTGTTGCTCCTGCTGCTGCTGGACACGCCTTGTGGACTTCCAAAGATATATATTGTATAAAAGAATACACTTGGAGCTTACGAAACACTTTCTCTGAGTCTGAGGTTTACGTATGATGGATATTGCCATTTCGCCGGCTGTATGCAAGCTGCACCACTTCCTGCAACAACGTAGGTGCGAAAGTCACGAAATGAATAATTTTCGTGACGCAAGACAATCAAACGTAATTTTTTTTATTCTTCTGGCACCTTTTGCTAAGGGAACTTGTACATATTAGACATGTCGTTTCAGTGTTTAGGTAGACAAGAATACCTATGAAGCATCGTTTGACCGAGCCGCCGCTGTACATTTATAGTAGATAAAGTGATTTCTTTTTTCTTCAGGTGCTTACGAATTTGTAGCATTCTGTTTTTTTTTTAACTATCGTTTATTGAGCTTTTCATTAGTACTTTAACAGATTTTTAATTTGTGGCTTAAATCGGTATTGAATTTTAGGATAAACCCAAAAATCTGTACCAGAAACATGTTTTTAAGTTTTCCATTTTGCTTCGACAGAGAATTTTTGTGATGGTAACTTTTTTTTCGCTGTTAATACTGATAGCAGTAAAATTGGCTAATATGTCGAGAAAGCACATTTACAAAAAAAAAAAGTTTCACATGCGTGAGCGTTGTTGTGTTCATTGATGATGCAAAATTGAAATGTTTTTAGCTCAAGAATTGTTTAAGCTGCAGCGCTAAAATTACGCAGATAAGTAGTATACTTACATACTATCATTTTTATATTTATTTAAATTTTTTGTACTCATTTATTTACTGTAATTTTTTCAACCATTCAGACAGCAGTTCTTATCCTAGGATATTTTTAATGTTTCGCAAAATTTGGGACATGACCCAATTAATTTCTAGTAATTGCGACAATCAGATAATGGCATTTACAAGGATAACTGAAAACACTTGGGATTGTTTAGTTGACATTTATTAGTTATAGACAGGCGAAATAAATATTTCTGAATCGGTTCTGCACCACATGACCGAAACGTAAAAATATTTAAAAAAAAGACTACACTCATTTCCCTCCTCCAAAAACTGGAGCTGACCGATCAGTAGCCGCACAAGAATCCACAATCAATGAGCTTATTGAACTTCACCATTGTCTGATTATTATTTACACACAAAATCGGTTGCATTTTATGACTTCTCAGTTATATTAGTAAAACCTAAAAAAAATTGTAAAGTGTCTGCTTCACATTTTTTAAAATTAATCAAGAAAAGTGACAAAAACAAAAATCCTAATGATGTCAACTTTTCAATGTTTAATGTTAACACGACAACAAATATTTCGTAAAACGTCAATACCAATTATTAAATAATTTTTCCTTTGTTAAATTCAATTATTTAAATTTGATACATATAAACAATTTTTTAAAATAAAATTTACAAAGCAAAATTATACTCATTTGTGAAGAAAATTTTTATTTCAGAAGTACAAAAATGTTATTGTAATACCGTTCAATCAATATCAATTTTAAAGACATATACATACCGGATTACTAATGTTTTATATTCGATAGCAACAAGACAAATCCGGCTTTCGTCATAATATTTGATAACTCAGTTACGTCGTGTTATGTCACTTCAAAACGAAATAATGTATAGAAATTTCGTGAGCCACAACATGACGCGGTAAAAAACACTCAAAGTGACATAGCACAAGATCGTTAGTAAATAAGCATAAAATAAATAAGAAATGAAGAAATCAACGAGAAATCCGTTTTAGTGTCCCTTCAAATCGATAGATATAATTCAAATTTGTTTAGGTATCAATTTCCAATTGACCAATAATAATTATATACTCGTCACTATCGAGGGCAGCAATGACTGAAGTAGTTAAATTGGCTTCGAAATCTTCTCATCAGCATTCAAATGAGCCTCAGCTCGAAAATCACCGTTGGAATCTTTTGCGTTTCTTATGAAAGAAGGACGCAATTTCACTCTTCCGTCGACAGAGCCAAACATCGCTCTTAAATCGGTTGATTTTTGGGGAAATAAAAGTTACAAAACCGCGTGCAACTCTCTCCATAAGGTATAAAATATACATACTTAGTGGCTTGGGGAAAGAGACTCCCCTGACTTTGGTCAACCACGTGGAATATATGGGACATTCCATACCGATTGGACCTGGGTATGACCTTCGACTACTCGGATTTGATTCACGTTCTTTTGTATTATCGCTTCAATTCTAAACGTGAACTAGAATTTTTATCACAGATTGTTGTAAACATTTGATATGATTATAATTATTTAAAACCTACTACTAGAATTTGAAAAAATTGTCAAAAATCCTGCATCGGATATTAATATTTTTAAGCTTGGACCCAAAGTGGGCCGAACCTCGCTTTTATTGTTTACAATATATATTTTTTTTTTTTTCAAAATGGAAATTGAATAAGATTAGACGCGTAAGTGTAATTTCTTTTTAATTTTTGATCGTGTCAGATAAAGATCGGTAAAAAATGCTGTAAGGAAATGTTCAGGCAATAGTTTGCAGTGGACTCATTTAGGCATCGAATTTTTGTTAAATTTGCTTCTAGAAAAAAAATTGTTTACTAATATTTTTACAAAAAATTGAATGCGTAGGTTTAAATTCTGACGTATAATATAAAAATGTTCAGACAGCAGACTGCATTCAATTCTCTAAAAAAATTGGTAAACAATTTTTTTCAAAAAAGAATTTGATTAAAATTAGATGCGTAAGTCTAATTTCTTTTTCAACTTCTATTTTAATTCGAAAAACAAAAAACAGAAACGAGAATCAGCCCACTTTGAGAATATTGATGTCTGATACAGGTTTCTTTGAGAATTTCTTCAGATTTTTAAATAACGTCAATCGATATATGTTGATTTAAAATAATGAAATATAAAATTTATCAATCAATTTATTTGATTAAATTTATTAATCAAATATAAATATAAAATTAATAATTAAATATAAAATAATCATTAGTAAATTTTTTTTTTTAAACTAATAGAAATCCTGGTTACCTCTTAGAGTGTAAGGTATAACATAAAAAATCGCGGTTCAAATCCGAGAAGTCAATAGTCAGACCCAGGTCGAATTGGTATGGAATGCCCCATATACACTATTCCGTACTTATGTATATACATGTATATGGTTATACGTTGTTCTATATATCAGAGTGGTGAACGCGTTACAAAGCGACGTAACACGTCGTCCACGTCTTCGTCGTCGTAGGGAGTGCAGGCAGACCGCTTCCTTGGTTTACATAACGACCCCGGACAGCCTCGCACAGGTACGAAACGCGTATATGGGTTCGTATCGAGCTGGAGCAAGGCGTCGTTTAGCTCCCACCCTTCAGCATTGGATTTTGCCTCCCGATGCGTTCCTCGGGTAGCTTTTGGCATCGGCTACTCCTTTATAAACCCATCGCTGACCGCTAAAGTCACAATTGTATCAGCGTCGTTCGTTCAGCAACGAATAACAATCTTTTAAGCCGTCGACATGTACTCTCACACCCTCGCTGTGAGTACAAGTTTAACGTATATAAGTTTAACAACTTTGATCATTGATATTTGACTTTCAAGTCATGTAGCCGTGACTTTTGTCAAAGCTTTAGTAGCGGTTTTCTCGGTCGTCGAAGTGCAGTGATTTAACAAATCGTGATTTAGGACAGAAAATTAAAGCTTGTTTTTTTTTTGTAGCATCTAAGTATAGAATTTTGTAAAGTGGTTTAAGAAATTGAAAGAATTTTTTTATCATTTATTTTATGAATTGGAATAGGTTTGACGTTTTTTTTTTTTTTTTTTTTTTTTTACAATAGTGTTATGGTTATTTTTATTGGGATGCTCTGTGTGAAAAAATAGAGATGCATTTAGTGGTAATAAATGTGTTGGGAATTTACTACATCGTTGAACAAATGATATTTTTGATAAACAAAATTAATTTTTTGTTAGTTTTGCGACTGATATAATAATAATTTTAATTAAGATTATTATTTTAAAAATCAGATAGATTTACAAAAAGAATATTCCTGAAGAAAATTAAACTAGAAAAATCGTAAAAATTATCGATATCAAAATCTTATAAAAAAAAAACCTTATCCATATGATGGATAAATATTTCTTTTAATAATCTTTTAATAGAGATTCTTCTTGGAAATCCATGAATTTGAATATAATATAGCGAGCAAGTTCTCAAAAGCTGTTCTCTGGCACCGGTCTAAACATATTTTATACAAAATTGCCTTTTACGTCAGATCTCGCCGACAATTCGTCATTTGATATTCTATTCACATTTGCGTCGAGACTCGTAGACTCTCCTTTCTTTCTTGCATTGGAAGAGAGTATCGCACGCGTCTCCGCGGGCATTTTCATATTTCCACCACGTAATCGAGGGCGAAGGAGGAATAAGAGGAAGAAGAGAGGCTTTCGCGTCGAAAGGCTTAATACACAGCACAAAGTGTGGTGCATTGACGATTGGTAGGCAAGCGTGCAATTATGCACGAATGCATCAATCGTTCGCGCCTCTGCATATACTTAAGTAAACACACTATCAATACTGACAAGCTTTTGCACGATTTTGTTCCAGTTTCTCGTGTTCGGAATTCTGGCTGCGGCTGTAATCGCTGCACCTGCACCAGGCGGCTGGGAACATTCTCAGTAAGTACTGAGCTACACGAAAAAAAAAAAAAAAATCACCTTCCAAATTAAAAGGAAGTAAAAATGTCTTGATACAATTTTCATGTATATTTATATCAACAAAATTATTTAAAAAATAATTATTATAATTATTTGTAATAATTACTCTCTGTATTTGAATTGAAGATTTAATTGTGGAAATACTGGAATAAAAAATCCAGAATAATAAAACTAATCTTTTTTTTTGTACTTTTAACAAAATTTATTTGTCTACAAATGTACACTTTTTGTTGTTGTTAATTTTACAAAAAATATACTTTTCTTTTTAATTGTAATAAATGAAAGAAAAAAAATGACAAATATTTCCCAACTAAAAAAATTCATTCTTTTTTTTTAAATTAGCAAACACGTTCGCATTCACGTTCCGTATCATGTCCATACGGTCCATCATCATCACGTGAAGAAGGTGGCGTACCCGGTGCATCATGTTGAGAAGGTGCATGTACCAGTGCACGTGCCTGTTCATCATGTCGAAAAGATTCATGTGCCTGTTCCGTATCCAGTTCATCATGTTGAGAAGGTTCACGTACCCGTCCATATACACGAGAAGGTCCACGAGCCCATTCACGAGGAAAAATGGTGGTGAAGAGAGTGCTTGGCGACTCATTAGTTAGCAATACCCATAAGCAGTGAGTACGACTTTTCAAATTATTCAATAAATTTAATAATCTCTATTACTAATAATCTGGCAATTCTCGTGTCTTTGTAATATTTCAGATCCTGTCTCCAGTTAAAGAGCAACAAATATATCAAAAGTAGAAGATTATTTCAAAGATCAAAGCTTGCAAGTACAACACGATGGTCTCTTCAACGAGTGAACTGTCGCGCCTTCTTCAGACGATAATAATCTGGATAAGGATGATGCTTCGGGTACTTGTATACCAAGACATATATGCATTTCTGTGGCACATCAACAACGTGCAAGCGTATAATTCTTAGGACCAAAACAAATGTACATAAATAATGTTTTTTTTTATTATACTTGTTACCTGATATTACATAGATGTAATTTTTTTTTGTGCGAACTATATTTTTTGAATATAAAAAGAATTGTTTAAAGATAATTATCTTGTTTTAATCATTACATACCCAAGACCATTGAAATTGAGTGTTCCTTAAAAATAATCTTTTTTTTTTTTTTGGGAATAAATTAGCGCGATTTTTATTTTAAATCAACATATAATTTATTTTTTGCTACAACAAAAGCTACAAAACTGCATAACAATATTTCATCGTTTTTTAAATATCATACGATGATCTTCTCGAATTTGGTGGAACTTTTAGTAATCCTCGTGTGAACATGATTCGTGATGCTCCACTGGTATATAAACTTTCTTCACAATTGTATGCGTGTGTTTGTGAATGTGATAAGGCACATGGATTTTTATATGAGTGCTAAAAAAAAGAAAAACATAGTATTATATTCTACATGAATTTTTAGGAGAAATAAAAAGTTAATCATTAATAATTGGCACAGATAGACACTAATGAATTGAATAAAAATTTTATGATAAATATACTTTTTTTCTAGTAATAAATGTAATTTTTTTTATCTATGCTGCACTTTTCCTACCAGGAAAAAAAACTAAATTTGAAAAAGAGGGATTATCTGAAATTTGAATATCTCAAATCGTCGAACATATTTAATATTATTTAAAAAAACATAGAATGAAGAAAAAGTATCGCATTTAATTATTCCAAAGTGTAGAAAAAGGTTACTCACTGTTCTTTATCCCCTGGTTCTGGTCTCGAAACCACCAGCCCGAAAGCAACAAGCAACAGAATCAACAGCTGCAAAATAATTTTCAATAAATTAGAACAAAATTATCTCGCTCATTCAGCATAAAAAACGCCAATTTGTCACGCAATTATATATTAAAAGCATAGATATCAGGCATTCTTTATCAACTGGACCACTATATTTCTATTTATATATTTTTTTTTCATTAACTTACAAACTTTGTTTTGTTTTTAATTTTATATATCCTACAATAGTATGTTAGAGTACCTATAGAAAAATTAACATAGTGGACAAAAAATATCTGCATGGATAAAAAAATCTTTGTAAAAATTATAAAAAATTAATTTACCATTTTTCTTTAATTTTTTAAAATTGTAGTAGCTTCCTTTTTTTTGTTTTATGAATATAATAATTCGTACAACACAATTATTATTAATAATACAAAATAATAAAAATGTAATTATATAAAATTACATTTTTATTAAAATGCTCTGTTAATAAATATTGAGATAAATCGACTGCTTGGATAAAATTACACATTGAACAAACAATATTTATAATTCATAAAAAAATCGATAAATTTCAACGAAAATGTTCCAATACGTAAATTAAATCTGAAAAAAAAATTATCTCGCTCATTTAGCATAAATAACGTCAACTTATCACGCGAATAAAAAAAAATGTATAGTCTGGCAAAATTAAATTTGAATTTCTTGATTGACGTCGTGACTTCGACTGTTTCTCATTAAAATACTTAATTATCTTCATATTATTAACACACTGACATATACTTCAGTAGCGAAGGAAGAGTTGGCAGGAGAAGGTAGATTTTAGTAATATGCAACAAATTTTCACTTAGTCGACGCGTGCCGTATGCTGCTTTCTTTTTAAATTTTTACTATACCACATACAGTCTTAACTATATATATATATTCTATATTATATCTTCCGCTCATATCTCACTTCCTCGTCTCGTAATCAGTCAGCAATAAATCCATGTTACGGATTATTAATATTCATTTTATTATGTTGAATTTATTTTGGGATTTTTAAATTAGATAAGATAGAAAAAAAAATTAAAAATAAAATCACCCACGTGTGTCTGATACATGGTGGCTGTGGTGCCTATGTGTCACTTTTAAACTCGCGGCCACCGCGGCGTGCTCCTCTCAAGTCAAAGCGACTACGAAACTAAAAGCGGCGTTTCGCTCTCATGCGGTCTTATAACCGTAAACATAGGGTAATCAAATATAGCAACCGTGCGCAACTTTGCAAAACGAACAGATCGGGTTTTCACTATGTGTTTCTGAACGTCGAATCACCCCACTGTTAGCTCTCGCTATCTACTTCCGCTCATTTCTCTCCCTTTTTCTCGGCGCAATTTCAGCTGTTCGATATGGAGCTTAAGGAGGTTTAAACACTTTACATTAGTCAAGACGGTGACAATTATCGCTTCATCATAGAGAAAGCTTTTTTTCGTGACATTTTTTTTTTTTTCGAGATTGCTATATCAAAATATCCAATTATGGTCTGAAATATCGAAACAAGTAATCTAGCAAATGTGTCCGATAATTAAATTCAAATTTAATTGGAATTCATTATTTTTTTTTACCATTTAATTAGGGTTTAATTTTTTCTTTTTTTCAGCAAAATGACATAAACGCGCTAACTTGGGCAAATTTCAAGCTAACGGCCTAAAATTTCTATTAAAAAAAGTGTTTGTACAAAAACAATTCATAACTATTTTTAATAGATTTTCTACACGATACAATTCTATTTGAAGGCTTTAAAATGGTTTTTTATTTTATTTTATGAACCTTTTCGATATATAAAAGAAAATTCATTTTCAAATAAATTTTCGGGTTTTTAAAATTCATCCCCGTAGCATAAGTTCCCTATACTAACGTGACTTAATTTTCAAAATCAACTTTCTAATATATTTCTGAATAAAAATAATTTTACAAAAACTTTAAAAAAAGCTCCCAACTGAAAAAGGAGCTTAATTAATGAACAAATAGGGTAAATAAAAAAAGTGGTGAAATATCCATTCGCATATGATATGCGAATGGATATTTAATTATGTCACAATTTTTCTTTTTCAGTCAGGTGTATTTTTTTATTTCATCCTGTGAAATTAAAATACTTGAGTAAATTAATTTCTAAATATTATTTTCCAGTCAATTGTATAAAACTTGACCAGCGTAGAGTAATTATAATATATGATGGATAATAAATCTGTATGCTTTTTTACAAAAATTCATATATTTGAGTAGAAGAATATTAAAAACATATTTCAATATATCGAAACTCTCGTTAATCGAAAATCGCGGAAACCTCCTTAAAGAAAATAATATAGCACAGCATCCACTGCGTACCGAGCAATACCTGCTGTCACGAAATTACTCTGCTAAGTACGGATGTTGGATCTGATTTTGAGGAAGGGAAAGTCAACCGTGCTAATCGATAGTGATCGGTTAGTTCCTGGGCAGCATAGATCGATAGTTTCAGATTCAATGCTTATTACATCTGTTGCGCTGGAGACAATTTGCAGCTTTAGTAAAAATTTATTGTAAATCCAGGTTCTCCTGCTGTGGAGTTCAATGGCTCGACAGTGATCTCGTTTTCTTTTATCGGCTGCAATTTTATTTGCAGGAGTAACGCGATTTGTTGGCAAATAATTTGTTATATCGATACCGGTCAACGAGTTCGAACCTAATAAAATGATCGATAGTAATAATTCTCGAGGAAAGTAATTAAATATTGAACATTCAATTTCGTCTGTGTAAAAACTAAAGTATGACAGATTTTCGTTGAAACTTATTTATTTGCAATTTCATTAGTATTTTATAACGATGAAAAGTTGTGTTGAATGAAAGAGAATAGTGGAAATGCATCAAATGTATATTGGCTACAAAATAATTGATGTAAAGCATGCCAGATAGCATTTTTTATCTCAATTTTTTTTATTGTTTGAATTAGAGTTATTTTGTTCTAGGATTTTTTTTTACTTTATAGAGTTTAAACTCAGTACCAATCGTCCTTCGACTTTATTTGTAAAAAAAAAAAACTATTTAGCTCCACAGCTCAAAAATTGTATGTCCAGTTCTTTTTGCAGATATTATTAAAAAATTGAAAATGCGATAAAATTTAAATCACTTTAATAGCTCTCGAATTATAAATGTTTGAATTTTACAGGCAATTAACACATTCACACTACAATCGAAATATTTTTTTTCTATTCATGATTTCTGGACATTTTAGAACATTTTTAATCCATCGTGATTGAAAGCTAAAAAAATATCTTCATTACAAAGATTCCACTATGAGGAAGTAAAAAGATGCTGAAGAACCAGAGAATTATTGGAAAGCTACATTTCTCCAAAAAACAAAATATCTTCAACACATACTTTTTAATCTGATTCTCTCTAAATCATGCTCGTTGAATTCTGCCAACTTTTCATTACAGTAGTTTAAAAATTTCTCCAACACGAGACACTAAGAACCGCAATATTGCAACAATCTTTTTGTTCCAAGCTCCGAATGCAACGAAATCTGTTACAGATTGCACAACTTCAACTTTTTGCCTCTCGAATATTCGAACACCTGTTGACACAAGTGAGATAATATGAAACTAACGTAAAATCGTTACGATTTTCTATAATCGTACAAGATTATTAACAACAACAAAAAAGCTGGTATCCAGCGGTGAACGTACGCACACTGCAAAACATAAAAAAATAGGTCGTTCGATTCGACTTTCGCGCGCTACGATATGAGAAATATTTGCCTGTTCGAGACTCGAAAGTATCGGCAATTGAAATCAATGAGAGAAACTTGTGAAACCAGATTAATTTCAGTATCCTGTATCAGAATCCTTAAATAATAATGATGATTAGCTATTATAGGACTTTCAGATCAAGATACAGCATCAATAATGACAATAACTAAACTTAGCATATTTCTTCCTCATTATTTTTTAAACTATTTTATATAAAGTTGCCTCTATGAGAAAGCAGTGTTTATAAATATTAGTTTCCTTATTGAGGAAACTTTGTAAAATATTGAAAAAATAATAAGAAAGCAATAGATTCCAGTTTGCATTCCTTGTTATTTTTTTATAAACCTCTACACTCGAGAATATTAAAATGTATTATTGTTTAAAATTTCAACACCACTGCAAATTTTCATAAAATTTGGTACCAAGTATTTTTGTATGTTATTTTGCACAAGTGTGTACATTTTTTATTGCTTTTCTCTGATGTTTCGAAATTAGAGAAGTGGTTAAAAAAACAAACTCGAAATTTCATAAAATCCATACCTCTTTAACGATCTTAACCACATTTGTTATGCAGACCTGTTGTATATTAATTTTTGTCTGTATAGAAAATCCAAGCTGAATTGGACAGAGCTAACGTGAGTTAGATCGAAATGTAATTTAAAAAAAAAATTCATACCACATAAAAATCCAACCTCTTTACAGTTTCAATTTAAATCCAATACCGACCGTTCTTCAATATCTATTTGCACCCAAATAAAATGTTGAATAACCTGCATCGAACAAAACTTTATTAAAATCAAATAAACTATATACGAAAATAATTTTATTTAAATTCAACAAATACCTTTATTTAATTTCCTCGCCTAAAAGGAATTCTCTAATTCAATCACTTTATTTAATTCAGATAAATTTTCATGTATGATTCAAATAAACCTATTGCCCTTCTCTGGGTCTGTTAACTATTTATTTCCATGGCTTGAAATTTGCGACAGCCAGAGCACCCACAGAATATCATCAAAAAATTCAAGATTGTATAAAATCTGAACAATTAATATTTAAAATGTCACAAGAATAACAATGTAACTCCTCTATATGTATGTTAAATTTATACGCTAAATCTCAACACGGTTCATGAAGCCGTTCTTGACACATAAAGGTTTCTTTTCACAAAAACTATCACATTTTAATTGTTATTATTGTTATTATTGTTATTATTGTTATTATTGTTATTATTGTTATTATTGTTATTATTGTTATTATTGTTATTATTGTTATTATTGTTATTATTGTTATTATTGTTATTATTGTTATTATTGTTATTATTGTTATTATTGTTATTATTGTTATTATTGTTATTATTGTTATTATTGTTATTATTGTTATTATTGTTATTATTGTTATTATTGTTATTATTGTTATTATTGTTATTATTGTTATTATTGTTATTATTGTTATTATTGTTATTATTGTTATTATTGTTATTATTGTTATTATTGTTATTATTGTTATTATTGTTATTATTGTTATTATTGTTATTATTGTTATTATTGTTATTATTGTTATTATTGTTATTATTGTTATTATTCTTATTATTCTTATTATTCTTATTATTCTTATTATTCTTATTATTCTTATTATTCTTATTATTCTTATTATTCTTATTATTCTTATTATTCTTATTATTCTTATTATTCTTATTATTCTTATTATTCTTATTATTCTTATTAAAGCCCTTTTCCCTTATTAGGTGAGAGTAACCTTAACGACCACAATAATAATAATATTAAAATGTATGACCGGAAAACCATAAGAGATTTTCAATGAATCTGAGTTGAACCGATCGAACTTTCTACATTTAGCATGCCGCTATCTATACAGTGGTATAACGACGTCGTGACCGTAAAGCTGAATTAATAACGTGACACGTGTGTTTTGCTCCAAGTTCAGAAGACCCGTTTATCTATCTTACATTCGTTGTGTAGTAAGCAACGAGAGAAATCACGATCGATCGTGTCGGCTGTGTTGCAACGCTGGCGGATATTTCACACACACACACATAAACCTGCACATACTCAGAGTAGAGGCTGTGATGAAGAACAGCTCGTATCTTTCACTTTCAGTTCCACTATAATAGCTTTCCATTTCGAGCGAGCAATCTTGACTACATACTGGCGTGTGTACACCATCAGTGCACCTTGAGAGTAATAAAAGAAAAGAAATTGTTCTCAAGAACCGCTCGTCTAATGACTCGAATCACTCCGGATGAGATCGCGGTAGATCCACTCGGTGCGTTTATATGCAAAGATTTCGATCGACATTGATTATTTAATTGCTATAAAAAGGCTAAGCCATTTTAAATGGTAGTAAAAATTTGTTCAACGACAGTTTTACGAGTGGTAAATGATTTGTAAAAAAAAAAAACTTAAGTAACCATTTTTCCATAGGACTGAAAATATATTCAATTACATATAAGTCATATAGAAATTTTCGTGAGTTTATTAATCGGAAAATAAAATTTGTAGTATTTTTAGTAACATGTCAGACTTTTGTTTGGATGCATTGCATGTATATCCTAAAATATATTCGACATGCAGAATTTTATATCCTTTTGATATTCTTGCATCTACCTCATTTCCGTGGGAGATTTATGGACCGGAAGCCCGGAAGAATTCTAGCGAGCTTAACTTCGGTTTCTTGAAGTTATTGCCGCGATGGAATAATTAGCGGTAATTTATCATCTCGTTTCTTCACGTCTTCTCTTTAATAAGTACTCTCTAGACGAGAATATGCTAATTTATGTTTCAGTACTTCAGCCAACATTATTCTCACATAATTTCAGAATTTTTTTTATAGTTAATCATGAAAAACAAAAAAAAATATCTTACTATTAACATGATCAAATTATTTGATTATCAATATTTTCATTAAAAAAAATATATATATATCTGCCACAATAGGGTATTGTTTTCATATTATAGGCAAATATTACAATCTCAACATTTAATTAAAAAAAAAAAAATAATTCAGAAGGTGGGAAATTATTGAAGACAATTTTGTTTTTGCTATAAAAAATATAAACGCGTATAAACATTTTATTATCAACTACATATCGATAACAGAGAGGAAGAAATATTTACAAAAAGTCGTATGATTAAACGATAACAGAGTAGGCTTAAAAAAATCAACACAGTAAATGGATGAGGAGATTCAACAAAAAAACGATCCGGGGAATGTCATATTACAAAGTTTGTACAGTTTGGAGGGAATCTCCAAAGGAGAGATAAACTAAGGAGGGTCACTGTTGGATTTCTCACGAGTGAGACACGGCCATGGAATGGAAAGGTCCTTTCAATCACAGATCGAGTGAAAACGATCACTTCAGCTTCAACTGAGTTACGCGGAAGTGGTAATTGAAGATTCAGGGACTTTGTAGGAAGAGTATAAGGTGGCTGAGATGTTATATGCCGGTGCTCATGTTGACTGTCTCGTGACTTTCACGCGTGCAAGTTATATACGACAAGCTGAAGCGTCTGGTGAGAGAGAAGACCTTATATATGTATATATGGGTTGAATCAATGGAATCGTTCCAGGGCCTCAGGCAATTCTCAGCGTATTCTTGCTTTTTCTTTTCCAGCATTTCAATCTTCGTGAGATTTTTTTGTCTTGGTCTTTTTTTTTTTTCTAGCGCAGGTCGAAAGTCTCTATCTTTTTTTTTCTTTTTTCAAGGATATCCGGCAAATCCTCCATCGTGTCCTCCGGAAGAGCCACCATGATGATGACCACCACCACCGCTTCCTCCTCCGACGGAATAAGAATCTCCACCGCTGTACGAAGAACCACCTCCGTGACCTCCGGAATACGAGTGACCACCACCGAACGACGATCCGTGACCACCGCTCGAGTAAGAATCACCACCACTGCCGAACGATGACGATCCGTGACCACTCGAGTAAGAATCGTGACCTCCCGATGAAGCGTAACTTCCTAGACCACCTCCGCCGCCGCTGTGACCACCACCGAAACCACCGGAGTAACCACCGTGACCGCTGGAATAAATGAAAGATCGTTTTAATGTAAGGGTGTTAAGTGGTTTAGAATTTGTGGAACATTTATAGACTTTATTTTTATGGAAAATTTTTTTTCTGGTTATTGCTTATTGTCAGATTTTTTTTTTCGATATAATGCGGAAGCTTATTTGCTTTTGAATATTTCTTTAATGGGAAATTTTTTGTCAAAATATTTTTCACAACTTCTCGGATATCATCCAACGATTTTTTTCTTTCTTAAATTTTTCGAATATTTTACAGATTTTTTGCAAGAATAATTAAATAAGAATTTTTATGTTTTCGTTGGAGTTTCTGGGATATTTTATTGGGAAATGCGTGGTGAAAATATTTTTTATTTTACACAGTCTTTTTTCTGATTTTGGGACACCGATGAGAAACTACAAAATTCTCCAAAATACTAAGATTTTTCATAATTTGTCAGATTTTCTCAAAGATTGCAAGATTACGAATGAGAAAATGTACGATTCTAACGAAACTGTAATTTTTAGCATTAGAATAAAAAAAAAAAAAAACCAATCTTCAATCAACTGAATTCACATTTCTGGATCAGCAAAAATATAAGATATTAAAAAGGATAATGTATAGTTCTTCGAACGATTTTTTAATTTACAATGACAATTATTTTGTAAAATCAAAAATATTTATTTTTTCGCTATAAAAAATATCTAATTCCATTAAACAGCCTTTTTTTTCTCAATGTTCAATTTAAAAAAATGATTTTAGAAGTGATTTTGTAAAATAAAAATCGATTCATTCAATTTTTTTTTCTAATTCAAATTTAGGATCTTGGTAGTAGAAAAATAGACTTGTTGTGTTAACTTGTTGTGGTAATTCTCACCTGCTGCCGAAGCCGGATGACAAGCTGTTTCCGTAGCCACCTCCACCGCTGGAATGATCATCGTGACCACCGCCAAAGCTTCCTCCGGAACTGTATCCACCTCCAATATCACCATGTCCGCCGTGGCCACCACCACCACCACCTCCGGAATATCCTCCATGGCCACTGCTGCCAAAGCTGCTGGGGCTGAAACCACCTCCGTGACCACCACCGTGACCACCACCGTGTCCACCTCCGTGTCCACCACCGATGCTGTAACTACTGGATCCAGAACTGTAGCCACCACCGTGTCCTCCTCCAATGCTTATGGAACCACCTGAAAATTTATTGCCAATTAAATTAAATTTTTATATTTTGCGAGGAGATGATTTTAGATTTTTTTTTATTGGTCATTGTGCCTAATAGATTTAAAACAGATTTATAATTTATGCAGTCGTTGTTTTTCATTTGGAGAGTTTTTAATTAGCAATTTAATGACAATATTAAGCTTGAAAAAAAAAGTTAAAAGTAGAGCAAAGCTTTTGGTATAAAGATTGAAATTGCTTTTGAGTTCTTTGTAGAATTTTTATGCAGTCTTTTTTACAAAGCTTCGAAATCAATTTTGTACTGGTTTATATAATATATTAACTCGTGGTTTTCATTTTAGAGAGTTTTTAGCTTACGAAATAATGACAATATTGTCACGTAAAAAGTGAACTTCAGCTGAACTTTTACGGTATCGATCCAATTTATTTCTTAGGCGTTCCTCCTAGAATTTTTGTCGCACGTATTTTTTTAGTTCTTGAGGTAATGACGATAACTGTAGTAAAAAATGATAGATTCTTAGCAGACCTTTGATAACACTGCGCGAATATATTTACATAATACGATTAAACTTTGATAACTCAATGAACTAGCCTACAATCACGACTTTCGATACTTCGAAATTAATCACTCAGTGCAGTAAATTATATTTTTTATAATTTTGAAAGACTTAATAAAATAATTTTCTTAGATAAATATCAATTCTGTTTGTTACTTTAACAAACAATCGTCTGTATCTTTTAGATTTTTTTTTTTAATTAATAACAAAAAGTTGTAAATCTGTAGAACCCACATTTTTTTGTTTCCAATCAATAAAAAAAAGTTGCGAAGAAAAAAAAACGAACAAAAAATTGCAAACTTAGCAAAATTTCAATTTTTTGTTTGTTTAACTAGTAAATTGTTATTTCCAAAATTTACAATTTTGTAACCATAATTAAAAAAAAAAACAATTTTTCAAATAAGAAATTGCAATTTTATCCTTAAACAAAAAAATCATTAATGTTTGATTGGATAAAACTATTTCCTTAATGTATAAAAAGGTGTACGTTTCAATTTTCCAGTCAGTTAAAGGATATAAACTATTTTCGTTTAAAAAGAAAATTGACATTTACCAAATGTACCATTTCTTTTAAGAAATGAAGAAATAAATACAACTTTTTAAATTAAAAAAGAATTTTAATTTGAATTGAAAAAAATGTGGATATTTTTGGATAAAACTTTTTCTTGTAATTACGCTTTTGCAGTGTATTTAGAGATAATAAACTTACCTCCATAGCCTCCTCCAATGTCACCGTGACCTCCGCCAATTCCACCGCCGAAATCGTGTCCACCACCGCCTCCGTGACCACCGCCGAGGTCGTATCCGCCACCGCCGCCTCCGTGACCACCGCCGAGGTCGTATCCGCCACCGCCGCCTCCGTGGCCACCGCCGAGGTCGTATCCGCCACCGCCGCCTCCATGACCACCGCCAAGGTCGTATCCGCCACCGCCGCCTCCGTGACCACCGCCGAAATCGTGTCCGCCACCACCGCCTCCGTGGCCACCGCCGAAATCGTGTCCGCCACCGCCGCCTCCGTGACCGCCGCCGAGGTCGTATCCGCCACCTCCATGACCACCGCCGTAGCTTCCACCGAAACTGCCGCCGGAATAACCACCTCCGTGTCCACCACCGTGACCACCGCCGCCACCGTGACCTCCGCCAAATCCACCGCCTCCGTGTCCACCACCGAAATCACCGCCAAAATCATGTCCACCGACTCCGGGGCTCGTTATCTCAATATGATCACCGCCACCCGATGGACCACCACCTCCGTGGTGATCGTCGTGGCTCACAATATGCTTCTCATGATGCTCCGGTTCCGCCAGATGAATCTTGATATGGACACTGCACAATAAAAAAAGAAGTTTGTTTAAAACAGAATGCTAGTTTTCGTTAAGAAGATTATTATTTTAGCTATTTTTTGTTGTTAAATTTTATGGAATATTTTTGTTGAATTAGTAAAATTAAAAAAAAAAAAATGTTAATGATTCATTGGAAAACTAATATTCTTGAAATAAGCATACATACGTAATCGAAAGCATAAATGTACTTGGTTTCAAATATAATTGTGCATTTGGCCAAATATTTATGCTTACTTCAAGAATATCATTTTTAGAGGGAAAACAATTGTGAATTTGTCGAGATTTAGAAGAAAAAAAATCTTTAATTCGTTTTTTTTATTAATGTAGTAGTGATGATAAATATAGTTAAATTAAAAGTAACAAATAAAGTTTGTCAAATTTACTACGATTTTTTTGTTTTTTGTAAATGTGACAATAAATATATTCTAAAAGGAAATAACACTTTTTTAACTAGAAACTGCCAAACGTTTTTTTTGTAAAATTAGTAAATAGAATTTGTCAACGTTTGTGGACAAATTTTTTTGTTAAAGCCACAACAATGGCAGTTTAAGTTGTCCTTATGCAAAATATATTTTTTTTAAATTAAAATATTGACTTTGCATTTTGGTAATTTTTTAAAATGTATTTTTATCTTTTTTTAATGAATACTCACTGCTCGTTTCCAAAGGTTGCCGATGCTATCGCGAAGGTGGCTGCTAGCAGCACACAGCTCAGCTGAAATAAAATCATTTTTTTTTAGAAACAGATACACCAATTTAAATCCCCTGTGTCGTTGACTAAAACTTTTATATTTTTCCCCCTTTGCCAATTGAATGTAAATTCAATTGGCAAAGTTTTTAAAAAACTATTTTTTTCACTCTGCGTAAAATTAGACAATTGAAAATATTCCAATTTCTTCAACAAAACTTTTACACCCATTTAGAACTATAAAAATCCAATAAATCGGCCACTTTTCTCCCCTCTCAATTATTGCTTTATTATTATTATTATTATTATTATTTTTTTCTAAACTTAAAACAATTTCCGTTTAGATTTATTTTTTTCTTTTTATAATTCACTATTCCATTAATTTTATGTTCACCAAATCCAATGTACTTCATACGAACTGTCCGACTCATATTTTATGTAAAAAATGTATTTTTCAACGACACCGAAAGTAAAAAATAATTCCCCAACATGTGAATCGAACTAATGACAATTATTCAATGAATATCGAATTTCGTTTTTTTTTTTTTTTTAATAAAAATAACTGCTTACTTTGAGCCGAAATGCCATGGTAAATATAAAACACGTATAAAATCCTCGTAGTTTGTCTCTCCCTTTCGTTGATGTTTAATGCTACCGTGTGTGATCCTCACTCTCGAACAGATAGATCCTCACTGTCATATATATGTGAGGATTGTCGGGCCTATATATACACCGTCGTGAGAATATACCGGAAAGAAGAAGGTGGTGGAGGGTGGGGAGGCCGGACCATCGAGAGCGTTTGCCTCGTGTGCCCCCATCGTTGTATTTTCATCGTCGTCGTCGTCGTCGTCGTCGTTGTCGTTGCCCCCCGAAGATATACGAGGAAACAAGTCGCGCCGGTACCCCACTGCGGCCGTGACCCACAGCCGCCAGAGAAATTCGCGCTTCGGGCGTTCTCCAGTGGTTCCAGTGGTTCCGGTGGTTCCAGCCTCAACATTGCCCGTAATGTCTTCCCTCGACCTCCGAATCTACGGATACTCGTGGTTTCGAGCGGAGACACACGACGAGGCATTGGGCTTCATCAGGATGAACGAAAGTGTCTGCAATTCAATTATCCATTCATTAAATACTTTCGTTGAACTCGTATTATCAATTTTCCACATCGTTCTGTATACTTTAGTCGTACTATAGAACATCGTTAGTTTATGACGGTGAAAATCGTGGGCGTGGGTTTTGTTTTCATGGAAATGATTTTTTTTTTTTTGAGATTTTTATGTTCGTTTAGTCAAAAATGTCTAAAATGTGGAGAAAAGAAATGCCGGTCATGTGAGTGCATGCGTTGCAGGAGCTAAAATTTGTACAGCCATAATGTGGAAACTACTCAACTGAATTCTGAAATCTCCAATTTTTGTACTGTATCAAAATCATTGTGTCATAAAAATCAGTTCAAGCATTTCGAATTCATCGAATTTTTAAGATTTTGAAAAATGTCTTTTATCCTCTCTAGCTCGAACAAATTCCCGGCTACCGGGCTAAAATTTTGCACAAAACTTGAGTAGAATATAATGTTGTTTGATACTGAATTTAGTGAGAAAATTAAAAAGTTATGAGGAAGCAATGGGCAAAGTTCTATTTTGCATCCTTTTTTTAAATTAATTTTTAGCTAATTTGCAGCCTGTGGAATAATGAATTTGATTAAAATAATTAATATTAAATAATTTATGGAAGAAATAATTAAAGAAAGTGAGTTGAGAAGTAATAGGATATCGTGTTTCTGATATATACAGAGATTTTTTCCATATGATAATTTTAACTGTATGTACAGGAATATTTTACTTGATCCTTCTCCACTATGCATAATTTATAATCGGTTTTATTACCAGTGAACGTACAAGAGTGACAACGCCAATGAAAGCAATATACATTGGAAGAAAATGCAAGTGCACTTTATAGCTATAGATGTATCGTGGTACTTAAGATATTTAATTGAAGAAATTGTTCAGTTTAATCCTTTCGGACTTCCGGTTGAAAAGATAATATACTCTTAGAAAAAAAAAAAGAAAACAACTGTAATTACAATTTTTATTCTCATTTAACAAAAATATTTTCCATTAAGGCAAGCCGAAAAGAAAAGTTCCAATACATTTTTTTTAAATATTAAATTTTTTTTTAAAGACTAAAAATATTACGAAATTAATCTTTGGATTGTTTTTCAGATAAAATTATTAAAAGTTGGTGAATTTAATTGCAATTACATTTGTATTAAAAATTTTAAAGAAGACAATATGTAATTGAAAAAGATATATATATAATTTTCATTCTTATATAAATAAATATTTTTCGTTCAAGCAAACCGAAAAATAAAATTTCAATAAAATGTTTTTAAAAAGTGGATATTAAAAGTTGCTAAATCATACAAAATTATTATTAATGAAGTATTTAATTGTAATTGTGGCATCCTCATTTCGTTTGAAAAAGCTTGGAAACAAATAAATAAAAATTTTTATTTTTTTATGTATACATTTCTTTTGATAAAACAAAAAGAAGAAAAAAAATTAATAATCGTTTATATAATATGTATGTCAATAATTGGCATACGATTAAAGACAGGTGGATGAACTTAACATGTTCCGCGATACGGATATCGTTGGCTAAATCGCTTGACGACAAAAGGACAACGAGCTTACGTTACACACCCACTGACTGCGGATTACGAGTCTGCGTCTCATTCAGGGCGTTCTAGGCTGCTATGAACGGGAGCTCAAACCGTGTAATTATATACAGATAAACATACTCGCCGAGCTCAACACGAGTTTTGCACCAATCTGTTCCATACCAATCTACACCTAGATATAGTATATATACCTTGTTTGTTGTCCGGCAGCATATGCGTGTCAAGACCAATTTTGTCTTATTAACAGCGTTTCTAACACTTTATGCGATTTCGGTACAAGTTTTTCTGCATTGAGTTCAGGAACTTGCGTCATAAACCCTAATTAGAATGAGACTTTTTTATATAACTTTAACGACTCTGTAAAATGAAATAATGAACCAATTCCCAACGAATGATGTTAAAGCACGAAGGGAAAATAGGTCGGAGAAAACCTTAAAAATGGAGCAAACTGAATTTAATCATTTGAAATAGTAACCCGGAGAATCCGGTTTTAATTTCTTCATAAGTCATTTTTTAGAAAAAAAAAAAAAAAAAACAGGTGAAAGTTAAAAATATAAATATTGATTCAACAAATTTTGTTCAAAGACGTTTCTTACAAAATTCAAGTACATTCAAGTAAATTCAGGTAAATAAAAATAAATTCAAATCAATTGAGGTAAATTTAAGTAAATTCAAGTAAAATTAAGTAAATTCAAGTAAACTCAAGTAAATTCAGTAAGCTCAGTAAATTCAGGAAATTCAAGTGAATTAATTCAAATAGTAGTAAACTCATGTAAATTCCGTCAATTCAGTAACATTGTTAAATCAAAGTGTGTAACGTAAGTGTAATTACCTATCTTTTCCGTTATAGTGACTTTTTACACGGTTGAAGTACGTTATTTGTACGTAAGAATACTACGAGGTAATAACACACTTAAAATCAGTAAAAACTCACGACAATGGAGAGGACAAGAAACTACATACTTTCGTAACATGCTTTGGTTTCTCTGAAAAAAAAATCTTAATGGAATTGCATCAGAATTCAGTTGACTCACTTTTTAATATTGTACATCGAAAGTTCGTCTATTATTTTATTAAATTCACTTATCTTAAATGAATTACCATAATTAATTCTGTATCAACCTAATTTAGTTAGCTCAGTATATATTCGTCATTTATTTAATTGACGAATTTTTTAATAAATTCAATTGGCTCTATATAAAAATTGTATTCCCTTGATTTTTTGTTTCTATGAAAATTATTGTTTGATTTACATTGCCTTCAGGTTATTTTACAGCGTTATATTAAAAAAGACGAGAAAACGCTCAACTTTGATATGACTCTCGTTCTGTTCGGTTAAATTTGCATTTGGACGAAAAGATCAATTAGAGGAAAAATTCTCTTTTGGAGAATAGGAGCTTCCGGGTGGTCGAAAGTGCATGCTCAAGTCGCCGGTGTTTCGTCAATACGGTAACAACTGTCAACCCGAATGAACCGCAAAGCATTCTCCAGTGTCGCAGCACTGGAACGCACATAAAACGCATAACCGAGTGTATCTCTCGGTCAGTGCTCGGTCGTCACATTTATTATAATTTCGTGACTTCCTACGAGCCGACTACACTGAACGCGACGTTTTCCTGACCTCATATAGACCTCTTCTCTCTTTCTGGCTCCTTGCATCATGAAGAAGAGGTCATCACCATGAAATTTCTCCCGAATCATTAAAATTCTGTTTGAAATCTACATTGGAGAGATAGTTACAGTCCGACTTTTCGTAATTTAAGTCTTCAATGATTGCATTTTTTTAAATAAAAAGTTCGAATTAGAATTAGAGAGCATGATTACTAAAAGAAAAATACTTTCCTTGCCAAATCATCGAAAACTTTTATGTAGATGTAATTAATTTTATATTTAAAAAACATTCAAATTTAGAAAAAAAATATTTTTTCTCTATTTTGTAATAACTTGTTGACATTATGATTATTAAAAAAAATTATATTTTCGGTATCAGTATCGACGTTGATTTATTTTCTATTTTTTGTCTCTCATCTAAAAGTACTTGAAGTCTAATAAAATCAAAGTTTTGTTTAAAAATGTATGTATAATGCTTAATTTTGATTGCCCCTTTTTTGTGAGAAGCAGCAATTCCTTTTTATTCCACTCAAGAATAGGTTTTTTTTTTCATCTTTATTTTCCCTTTAATCATTATTTGGTATCAAAAAAAAAATCGTGTAAAGATTATAAATTTTTTCAAAATGTTTTAAATTATTATTCAGAATGTTTGCGAATGAAATATTCTGTAATTGAGACGTATTTTCATTTCCTTATACGAGAAGGAAAAGGGAAGGTCCACATAGTCATACACTTGTTATCTTCGAATTACGTATTCGAGACTTTCAACATCAAGTGTAACAGTCGAGCTGTCGCGCCTTCGGATAGACCCCAATAGCCTATCATCAGTGCGTCCAAGTACTCGGAACATACTCGTCCCTCCTTTCCTCAACGCAAAGAGCAGACATTAATGAAATTTCTCTCGCGTTTCTATAAACACAATATATATTATACTCCCGACAATATTATCAGTAAGAAATCTTTTGGCAATTTGGCAGTTATTTATAATCTGCAATATTGGCCAATAAGGCAATTTTAATCGATCGAAGATTTTTTACGATCTAAGATGAGATCGAAAGCAATCCAGGAGCAGCTTTTTTTTGGTTGTAGGGCAATATTGGTATAATCGTTGTAGGAATGTGCGTGAAAGTCGGACATTCGAGCCATCTCACTTGTCAGCCTCTCGACACAATTTTTTTTTTTTTATTTCTTCGTTTTATTCTGCTTCGGTGGTTTTGATACTTTAATAGCTTTCATTGAGAAGCTACCGAAGCTGATGAGAAAGAAGAGCTTATATTATATTTAAACAGAATATTGTGAAATCTAATTGTTACGTTTCGTCAAAAAACAATTTGGTTAAATAAGTGACAATCACTTTTGCCTCTTTAACGAAAAATCGATTTGTTAAATCAGTGTAGTGGATTTTTTTAAATAGTTGTTTTTAATAAGTACTTTTGTCATCGCTCTTAAATTGTCAGAACAAAAAATGCGATTTCGTAAAATGTATACATGCTTTCATCGCACATTTTGGTCATAAAATTTTAGCAATTTTGAAAATATGTTGTAATATTCACAGAGAGTGAGGATTAGTAACAATTAAAAAAAAAATTGTAAAATGAATATACAAATTTGTGTCTGTTTGACGTGTCATTAATAATTTTTTTATACTTTTGTTTGTTGAACAAATTTACAAACTATAAGTAAAATAAAAAAAAAATAAAAATTGTGGAAGTGAAGAAAAAGTTTTTATCAAATACACACGAATCTTGTTTCCGTTTTTAATGTCTATGTGATTATGCATTTACTCTCGCGCTACGAAGATCGATCAGATTCCACAATGTGACTTGTTGGTGAAGAGGTGATGAAGCTATACGAGAGTAGAGAAAGTGAAGGAGCATATCGTGGGAGAGCAGACTGCGTGGCTCTCTGCCCTTTCGTCTCTTACATTATAATATATGTCGAGACAGTGAAACGAGAGGGAAGCTATATTATAATATCCGTCGGAAGGCCAAAAGACTCTCTGGCAATGAATATATATACAGTAGGAAGTGTGAAATCCACATTGATAAGCAATTAAAGAAGAAATGTACTCTGGACACGCGCTCATTTGTTAATTGCATATTAAACTTTGGATATATAGAACCAGTGAAATCTATATATTACACGTGTTACTTTCTAGGATACTTCTGGTCTTATTAATTATCCGAGCGTGAGAATACTTCGTTGCTTATTATGTTTATTCATGTTTTGGTATTAAGAACGTAATGCTTCCTCATAGGAAACATAGAATCGTACATCTTACTGACTATCGCTTCGGTTGAGTCAAATGGCTCGTTAAATGGTGCACATAACGAGTGAGAATTAATAGGGATGCATTTAATTTCTAAATCATTTCTTTCTAAGCTACTCTAAAGTATTTATTAAACTATTTATGGGAAAGAAAAATTTTGGGGTGATTATATAAAATTTAGCATAATTTAAAGGGTAAATAAAATGTAAATAAAATAAAATAAGAATTGGTACGTTAAGTTTTTCAAATTTTCAGTAATAACAATCAAGACTAAGCTAGACAAGTCTGGCATGAAATTTATTTGACAAATTCATTCTTTTTATACAGAATTCACATGATTTTAATATGATTAACGTACCAATTCTTCTTTACTCGGGTCGATCAGAAAGCTCGACCCGAGTAAAGACAAAAAGGAGTGCTTTACTTTTTTATCGATAAAAAAAATTGTATAAAGAATCAAATGCGTTTATTTTTTTTTTTATTATAATATAAATAACATATACAAAAAAGAATATATACAAAATGGTACAAAATTACATTTTTCGCTTTTTACATCTGCAAATAAATTGGCAGATGCAAAAAACGTTGAATGAAAAAATCTAAAACTGAAGAAAATACAAAAAATACGTATAAAAAATTCCGTTGCGACCTCTAAATATTTTTTTATCTCATGGATGATTTACGAGGATTTGCTTTTCATTAACAGAGAAGAATTTTGAAAAAAAATATTGTGCGAAAATGGACCACCCTAATATATTTCAAATATATTTTTAATACATGTCTTATGTATGAAATTTATGGGGCATATATGTTAAGTACATTTAAATTACATCAGGGCCATATTATTTGTATTAAAAACAAGCTTTTTTTTTTTTAAATGTACGTTACATATAATTATTTACATGTGGGTTTAATAATCATAATCAACGTTTGCACTCAAAGACCATTAAATCAAGAACTCAAAACGACGTTATTTCTCACTGTTGGAAACATTTTACTTCCTCATACAGTATAAGCTGTGTTTATAGCTAGATTTGCAAATAATAGGGAAGTGAAAGAAATAGAAGTGACTTTTAAAAGCATCGATGTTACACGATTCAGCAAGACCTTTCTAAGACGTCGAGTTTTTACGAGAACGGCCTTGACTTTGCCCCAACAGCTCGCATATAGTATCTATGTTATATCACTCTCTTTGCTTCATGTTCAAGTACTCTGTCATATACTAACTCTTCAACTCTCAGTTTCAAAGTGAAATGAACAATTTCTCGTTGTATCAACGTGTATATATGTACAACATATATATATATATATATTTTCCTACCTATACATATAATATATCGAATTCATGTACTCGATACGATATCTCTCAGCCGGTGAATTATTAACTGGAAATTCATAGTGTCAACGAACTCGTACGATCTGTATGCTGCTTGCAAGGAGGCTCGATTCTTGCGAAGAGTCGAGTACGTGCAACCCACTTTCCTCTTTGCAACGACGGTGCGCATTCCCTTCTTTGCAAAACTGGTCCCAGCTTCCGCCTTCACTTTTCTCCTTGCGAACTTGAAACTCCTTGCCACACGACGTCGTCTTCTTTAATGCCCAAAGCCTGTGTCATTGTTTTACGAGAGGAAACGAAAAACGAAGATCCAACTGCACTTTTTTCGTACATATTTAATTCATTAGTTGTCTGGTAAAATGAGAATTGGTACAGTTCAGGTCACTCGAGATACTAAGATTTTCAAAGTTGTTGCAAATTTTGCAAACATTTTCACAATGACAATGGTAATAAAATTGGTGAAACTGAATTTGTGGATCTCTGCTTAGGATTTGAAAAAAATATATAACAATGAATTTATAGAACATCATTTTTCAAACAAAATCAATTATCATTTATCAAGATCGAATTAAAATGACATAACTGACTTCTATAAAATGCCGTAAAAATATAATCGTATATGGATCTTTGACGTAAATTGAGCTATTTTTTTTTTTTGTAGATTGTCATATATTTTTTAAACTCAAGGAATCCGTAAGTTCGGTTTCACCTGCTTTAGTACCAGTCTTGGTACTCGAATGACCTTAAAGTACCGCTGAAGCATCCTTAAGCGTTCCCCAAGCATACAATGTTGCTCTCGTAGTCATAAAACAAATCGTGATTATCACTGTTATGGTAAGGACGTGATAATTATCTACGAGTTCACGATGCTGGGATTTCCAAACGAGTTTTTCACAGCAACATTTTGTCGTGGCACGTTGATTTTTTTTTTCAAAACACTTTCGCTAATATTTTCGCTCACGTTAGTCATTGTTTCTCGTGGGAGAAACATCGCTATTCTTTCGCTACGACAAGTATGTACGAAGATAAAAACACATTGTGAGAAACTAATGGTTCGGGATGTTCGCGGTTTAATGTACTGAATAAATTATACTCTTGTTGTTTCACGCGATTAAAAGCTTCAAGAGAAAACCATTTACAGTGAAAACAGAATTTAAAAAAAAAATAGACAGCTTAAATTATGTTGTCAAAAATAACAATTACGTTTTTTTTCACTAGTTTAAAATGCCAAAATAAAAGTGTAAATTTATCAAATTAATTAAACGGTTCATGAAAATTCTTATTTCATGACAATAAATATGTTGCAAAAGTTACAACTTTTTGTGTCTTTTTTCCTTTTTGCTTATAAGTTTATGGATAGCATTTTTTTTTTTTTTAATTTACATCAATTATACTTCTTACAGGTAATGAGAAATGTGTCATTTGAAAATATTGGTATTCAAAGTGCAATTTCTATGGAATTTGATTGGCAATTATATATCAATTTATAACTCATTAGATTAGGACTAAAATTACAACAACAAATAAAACAAAATTAAAAGATTTTTTATCGAAAATATTTGTATTATTTAAGTTGATAATTCGTGGCAAATGTATCAAAGCATCCTTTCCGATTTCGTCATTTAAAGACGTTCTAATAAATTCGAGAACTAATGTTAAAATTTTTGTTTCGTAAAATTTTTTTTTATGAATGGAATACATGGTTCCATATTTCCACACGCCAACATTCATCAAATACGTACTAAGATACTGCAGCAAATATTAAATGTTCATCTTTCGTGTTGAAGAAGGGAACGCAAAACTTGCCAAGTGGCAAAGTAAATTTATCGTCTCGTGTGTATTAGACGCTAAAACAACTTTCCAATTCATC
The DNA here is from genome assembly GCA_964016905.1 of Perithous albicinctus. Lineage (NCBI taxonomy): Eukaryota > Metazoa > Arthropoda > Insecta > Hymenoptera > Ichneumonidae > Perithous > Perithous albicinctus. Next base: position 26,577,924 of record OZ024689.1, read on the forward strand.
TTTGAGTGGTTGAAAAACAAATCGGCATAACGATTAGGATCGATTTCACTTTCATAGAGAATTTCGTAATGTTCCTGAAGAGGGATCTCTATAGTGAGAAGAAAAAAAAAGGGCTCCTCTTTCAGTTTTCTAAAGAAGGAGAGAAGGGTGACAAAGATTCGAACGGTACTGATAGATAGCTTAAGAACATCGCGATGAAGAGCTCTACATGTAGAACTTGTTTAAAAATATATCCCACGCTAATCGTTTGCTCGACGAGCGATAGCTTTAAGAGGGATCACTCTGCAAGCAAACTTTCCAGTTTGTCCGGAGGATTCTTCGACGTCGTGTCGTGCTGCATCTACAGGATAATTGAAAATAAGTATAGCAAACGTTTTTATACCTCGCAGCTGAAGTTTTCCTGAAGGGAAAATTATTTAGTATACTTTTTTTCTGTAACACATACAAAAGAAGCCTGCAAAAGAGAAGCTTCCACATTGCTTCCCTATCAAGAGATGCACCTTGAAACAATTACACCGACACGAGACGCTCCAAACATCTCTTACAGCAACCAATTCATTTTAGCCACATTTTTTATAATTTATGCTGTTGTATAAATGATGTTCAAGTATTCTCCGAACATTTTACACTGCAGTTCGATGCATTAGCTTAAAATATTACGATTGGGACCAAAACCAATGTTGTAGCTGTTGGTATAACGAAGATATACTTGTTGATATATTTCAATTTTCAGATTTTATTCACTATTTTTTTGGTAAAACTACAGCCAAGGAGTATTTTCATCAATTTTCGATTTCACATAAAGGAATCTTTTTGAAAGGTGGAAAATAATTAGAAAGCAATGTGCAAAGTTCTACTTTGCATTATTCATTTATTTATTTATTTATTTTATTTACTTGACTAAAAACTACAATAATGTCTTGAGAGTAGTCAGACAGTTTTCAAAAAGAAAGAATGACAATGGTTTTATAAATTATATGTAAACGAGGAAAGAAATATATGTCTAATTATAGATAGATTCGTTACGCATGATATAGAGGTTAATAGACCGTACAAAATCTGAAAACAGGTGCCCAAAGAACTCAATAAATGCAGACCTAAGATTACCGTTCCGGAACATTCTGATTAACACCTCATTAAAGCTTTAATTCACCTAATGGAACTGTACAAAAAAAATATATATCGTGATTGAGCATTTTTTGTTAACTTAGAAATTCTATAACGTTTGATATCGATTGTTAATACCACACTACCTCAATATTAACGAACCTTTTGTTTGTAACTTTTTTCATGTAGAAATGTACAGTACGTTCATTTTATATATATACGAATCAACTTTTTTTTTTCATAATTTGTAATAACAACAAAAATGCAAGCTTTATAAACTTTTTGTGACTTTGACAATTTTGCACTCATTTAGAAAAACAATTGAGAAGAAAAAAAAAAAAAAAGTTTCCAGTAATTAAAAAGAATATAACAAAAACAGAGCATATTTTATTGAGAAGAAAAAAATGGTTGTCATCAAAAACTAAGTACTTCCGTAATTTTTTTTTTTAGTATATTTAAAATTAAAAAATAAACAAATTCTGAATGGATTTTATGTCTTTCGATCTAACGAATGCAGAGAAAAGTTCGAAAATGTAATGATTAAAAAAAAAAAGGAGAAATAATGTTTCAAACTTCAAGACTCATTAATAATGCACTGGTAATATCTCCTAAAGTCTGGATGGGAAGATTTCCGAACAAGTAGCTGCTGTTTTCTTTCCTCAATATCAAATCCTACGCCGATATCAATTGACCAATCGCGAGGCTTGACTTTCCGCCTTGTACAATCTCGTTCGCCAGTTGTACCACCGCCACAGTAATGCAACGGTAAGAGTGGCTTATTTTCCCTTTCACGAGGAGTTCGGTGCATCCGGGAAGCCGATCATACTCGTTAGACGGCACGGTGATACCTGGCCGAGACCACGATCACGTACGCCATTAACGTAAGAACATAGCCGTCGTTTGATAAGATAGATCAAGGTCTCTCGGTGAACTTTGTCGGCAAGTTTTTCGAGCTGTGAAGATCAATATAAGAAGAAAATATAATTCAATGAAGTCAGCCAAAAGTCTATGTTTTGTATGTATTTGTATCAGAATAATTTTACTTAGAAGTATCCTCGGCGATTTTTTTTTTTTTTTTTTGCGGTTTTTTAATTCACTCGTTTTGAGCAATAGTGTTTTTTTTTCAAATCCATCTATCACGGAAAAAATATGAGATTGGGCAAAAAATGTAAAAACAAAAAAGTTATATTTTTTCATGTACTATTTAATGCAATATATGTTATATTTTTGGTGTCATCGAAAAGGCTATTTCCAGAGACATCGTTAGCGTGCGAGAAGTGGTTACTTCTCGCACCGCGTGGCATAATAGTATATTACGATACGAGTGCGATCAAACTTTTTTTTGACGACTATTGTAATCACACGAGTTGAGAAAAGAGCTTCTCGCACGAGTTTCGTATACAACTTTATCGCACTAGTGCGAGAAGTGGGCTCTTCTCGCACCGCGTGGCATAATAGTACATTACGATACTATTGTACAAAATTTTACTTCACAAGGTGCGAAAGAGGGATTTTACGAAAGCGAAGCGTGCGTAAAACTGCACTTTACGCACCGAGTGACATAAATATATAAAAATAATTAACAATGCAAATTTTAAAATGAAGTTACTTTCATATCTGGTATTCTGTTTGATGAACAACTGCATCAGTTTAGACTTATATATCGAAGAATCCTCAACGAGAGTAACAGTAGTTTTGTGGTGTGAGCATACAAAAGTTTTTAGCCGCAATATCTGAAGAATTGAAGGTCAGTTAGCTTTATATAGCTGCAGGAGATCGCAAGATCGGTGAACATACCGAGAGGCGACGGATCGCGTGGCAGCTCTCAGAGGCTGTAACTTTCTAGACTTTCAAACACTCAAGTGGTCAACGACTGGCGGCGATCGCCAGCCAGTGAAAGTGGTTGCCTCTCGTCGCTGTGGGATGTGTGATCCAGCGGGATGGAATGACCGTGGCATTCGCGAGTCTGCTGATCTCGTTCGCACTCACATTACAGACTTCGCGAACGATGTTTCTCGCTTTACGTTGCTATCTGCTCACTGGACCGTGCGAAATGTTGCTCCGGACATTGTTAAGTATCTGCTCTCTAAAACGAACATTCGATTCGCAGATCGCGCTTGGAGATAACAAGATCGGTAACAGGCGAAGCGAATTGTATAAGAAATTTTCTATTTGTTCTGAAAAATATATTTAAAGAATTGTATGTTAACATATCGATAGGCTGCTAAAGACACCGAAAAATATTAATTAGAGAAGTAAATTTTTGAAAAACTTTTTTGCATTTCTGGAATCTGGCTGAAATATTATTTTTATAACAAGCAGTATTATTGTAAATTTGTTTATTTTTTCCCTATTTCACTTTGCAATTAAAAATTCTTTGATTTTATGCAAAACTAGATTTAATAACCAGTTTTTATTTAATATGAATATGAGAAAAAAATTGTATCTTGAAATTAAAAGAAAAAAATTAGACTGCAAAGCACAGGATAATATTAATTATAGATATAAACAAATTAGAATTTTTCTTGCAATTTTGCAGTTTGGTTAAAACATTATTTTTTTAACAAGCAGTATTACGGTAAATTATTTGTATTTAATAAAAATGTGAGGAAAAAATTGTATTTTGAAATGAAAAATTATCAGGCTGCAATACAGTTACAGAAAAGTATTCCACAGAATTATATAAATAGAACGTGTATTTTCTTTTCTTTCATACAATGAAAATCTTCTATAAATAGTGTATAACATTATTATAAATACAAATCATTGTTGCAATGACGAGGAGTACACTTTATCACTCTTACGACCCGGTAATAACGAGACAAATGGCAATACATTAATCGACGATAGCACAAAATATCATTGTATAAGAATGAGTTATATGAGTATTGACCATTTAATTACACACGTGGAGGTCCAACGGACCTCTTTTCATTCTAATTTCTACTGGGAAATTGTTTAACAGACCTAAAAAGTCACCTAGTTGGCACATATTCTGTAAACTTGTTTATGTTAGTCGTTGTATGATCTAAAATACTATTTTTGAGCAAATTCGATTGTCTCAACGACCCTGCAATTGCATTCCAATCAAAAGCTCTCACAGACTTCATTTGGTCCCACTGGAAACACTTTTTTCTATTCAAATTATGTAACAAAAAAAATTATGATAAATTGTATATAAAATTACATAATATATTTTCCGTACTGCAAGTACTTTAAAAAAAGATGAACCTGTGTAGTTGAGAGATATAAAAATATTCAACGCACCGGATAAAAATTGTGAGTTGTCAGACTAAATATATCAATTTTTTTGAAATGTGACTAACTTGTTTTTTTATTCAAATTATTTTTTATTCTTCTTTTTTTTTCAAATATTAACAAAAAGAAATTGTGAATTTGTCAAATTTACATCTTCGAGACTTTTTAAAGATAAACTACTTATATTGAGTTATATTGAGTAAAAAAAAATGATCATATGATAACAAAAACAATGTTGAAATTTCCACATAAAATCAACCTACCAATAACAGTTCTTTTGCGTTTGCAGAAATTATATATTTTTTTGTATACTTTGTTTGTAAAACACTAACTTTAATTACAAACTTTTTCTTGTAAAATGACCAACAGAAAAATATTGTGCACAATATTTTTGATTAAATGTGCAAAAATGTTACTGTGCAGTGTTTCATTAATCAGGACTAATTTAAGTGATTAACATGACTAATCTGTTTTTACAGAATAATTTAGTTTGTACTGCCACAACTCACAATATTTAACAGTGCAAGCACTTTATGCCAGTCTACCTTTGGTGAAATTGTATAATAAACAGATAAATAGATAACATATAAGAACCCTGCATCCTACTGGTCATCCACTGTTCCATTCCTTTCTCTTTTATCCATGCAAAAAGCCTTGAAAGTTGCTCGCACTTCCATAATTGACAGGAATTTGTGGTAAACCTTGTGAATGTGAAAAAATATGTTGCACCGATTGTTGAACAGGTTGATGAATGTACTGAATATGTTGCTGTGGTGGTTGAACCATTTGTGGTGCTGTTTGAATAGGCATTGTCCTAAAATCCGGAGGTGTATCAACAATATCTTCCTTTACTTCATATCCCTGCTGATTTTTACCAAAATTTGTGGCAAAATTTGCTCCACCGGAAAAACTACTTCCATCGAATTGCCTTGACATTTCGTGAAGCTGCTGCAGAGTTCCATGTCGAGTATTTCCTATTGAACCTGGTATCAGATTATTGCTATTGCTAAATCCTGCGGGCCATCTTTTCGTTAACTCTTCGACTTTTCTGTTGTAATCATCGAAGATGATGCTGTCACGAAGGACAATTCCACTTTTGCTGCCACCGATTGTCGCCGAAGGGATTCCAGAAGGTATGAAAACACCTGCCGATGGTTTTGTGCTCAATCCTTCAACGCCAAAATGACTACCTGCGTTTGGAGTATTCGTTGTGTCGTAAAGAGACTTTCCAGCAGCAAAATTTTGCGCAACACGATCGTGTACTCTGTCCTGAAGCTCGTCCTGCGCTTTGTCATCATCGTTACCTATGTAAGAATCCGCTTGTTGGGATAGAAAAGCTTGAGAGTAGCTTGGACCACTTGGTGGGTTTATTGATTGACTGTAACCCATATTATGGGGTGAAGGATGTTGAACTTCGTAATTCTGATGATGAGAAGCTGAAGGACGATGGTCTTTGTAGGTGTCGAAGGGAATGTAACCTTTGCCAAATGACACTGCGTGGGTTATTCCTTTGCCATGGGGCACCATAACGTGGTTTACTTCTTCATGTCCTTGATCGAAATCATCACCACCGTGAGGATATTGATCTTTGGCGAAATGTAACTCTTTTGGATTATACATTTGTGGACTCTGCGAGAATCCGTACTTTTGTCCTGGAAAAGCGTGATTCGGAAAACCGTTCTTCTTGAAGTGTCGTAATTGACTCCATGGTGTCGATTGGCTTCGACGCTGGTGGCGAGGCATCACTATAACTACCTTCCTAGGATAGAAATAATACTTAGAATTAGCTCAGTGTCAATTAAAAATATTTTTAACAACAACTTTTTGCACATAAATCTATTTTGTTGCTTTTAATTACATATAAAAATGTTTGCAACATTCTATTTTAGAAACTAAGTTACCAAAAAAAATTCATATTGCGTTTAACAATTTGTTGGAGATTATTTTTGTAAAGAAAAAAATTGTACTGAGACTGACTGTTTGTGAATGATAGAATATATTTTTTGCTGTCTCTACTACTTTTGTTTGTTATAATTACAAACATTTTATGAACAAATTCCGTGGAAAAAGTGTACGTTTTTTTAATTTGAAAATGTTACGTTCTTTTTGTGCATTACCTACCAATTTATCAACAACAAAAAAGCCGCAGAAACCGCAGAAATTCTTCAATGTCTTGATTTTTATCTGCGTTCATTTTTTTTATTTAATTGAATTGCAGTGTATTGACAAAAAGTATACATTTTTTAAAAAATTAGAAACACTTTGAGCATTTTTTTTTTATACTTTGACTACTTTAGCATTTTTATGACAAGCAATATTATTATAAATTTACTTTTTTTCTACTATTTGAATCGATATCGGAAAATATGTGGCTTCGATTATATGACGTTGAACTGCGAAGATTTTGTTGTTTTATGCAAAACAGGTTTTCAATAACTTACTTGGCATCGAGGAATAGAGGCTCGCATATCGCCAGGATCAGAAGACTGTTTATCTGATGAAAAAAATAAATAAAATATTGTCGTATTAGACCCCGAGCTATTTAATAACAATTAATTTAATAATTATTGGTAGTTTGGTTTAGAAATTTCTGGGCTTACTAAATGCATAATTTGTATGTTAGGATAAAAACGTATAAAATCGGAAGCAAATGTACCGATTACTAAATTCTTAAGTGACCAATAAAGGCCTTTCGTTATTTTAAAATAAATATTTATCTTTTTTTTTTATAAAAGGGGTGAAAATGCTACATTTGAACGAGTAGAGATCAAAATTAATAAAAATACAATTTACAATTTGAGTAAACAGTTTATTGTTATTATTTGTCAATTGTATTAGTTTTAAGTTTCAATACAATTCGAACTATCTATTTAATGCTTTAAAAGACATTTTCTCTGAATTCAGCTACTTGACTTTTAACTGCTGTCATGTATTCCTAATTAGCCAGATTTTATTTCATTACTTACGAGTACTTACTATTAATTTTTCAGATTTTTCAAATCTTGATTTTCGGAAAACGTTGTATTTCTTAAAGATATTTCGGAATCAATAAGTCCCAAAAAAGTGCCTTACATCAAAAGATGTATTTTTATATCAGATTTTTGTTTAATATTTTCAAATAAATTTGTTCACCTGATAATGTTAATTTCTCACATAAAAAAATGTAAAGATTAGTTTTTCTTTTTAAAAAGGGCCACTTTTATTTTCAATTTACAGAATCTTTAGGTGTCACTGAATATTCAACTTTTTAATCGCCAGCTTGGAATCGATTAAAGTTCTGTAGTAAAAAAAAAAAAAGATCGTATGAAACATTATCTTGCTGAAAATATTATTCACGCGCAAAATTATAAATTATTTTGTGTTTGAGATGAAAACATTTGATTTAAACTGTAACCCATCATTTAAATATTCTGTTAAATTAACAGGTAAATAAGTAAATAAGTGAAGTTTTTGAATAAAAAAAGACCAAACTCTTTTTAAAATAAATATTATCCTGCCAGCAAAATTATTTGAAAAATGTTATTGACAAGCTGATATAAATTTACAATTTTTATGTTGAGAAATATTCTTTAGAGAGTTATAATTTTTCGTGATACCTTAAACATTTATTTTTTTTAACATTGTTTTCCCAAAAGTGATTTTTCAAATCTGAATAAATAAATTCACTAAAAGTGCTCACATCTAGTACCAATCTGACTAACTATGAGAAATATTCGAGAGGCTTACAAAAGAAAGTGACCAAATTAACAGATAAATATCTCTCAATTAAAACCAAAACAAAAAAAAGAACAAATACAAAAAAAATGTGTACTCACCAACCACTTCATTTTCGACGTATTCCTGAGCAGTCAAACAGCAAACTTCGTCTTTCCAAGAGAATTCAAGTTCCCAGCACAGTTATTCAACGTGACTGAGAACAAGTTTTCCAGTCTTGTTATCCCCTCGTGTGCTCGTTCTAGTTGTATCAGAAGCTCTACACGTCAAAGCAAATTCAATAATTATTAAACAACGATCTTGTGTAACCAAAAGAAGAATAAGCTTCGCACCTTAAAATCCCAATGCATTTAAGGGAATCTCAACCCAATTGCAGCGTCTACTTACGATAAATGACTGCATGACTCTTCGTGCTAATTCCTATAAATGGACGCGTATTCAACAGCGAAGAAATGTGAAGCTATGCACCGAGAGATTGGATGGAGATATTTGACTATAGGATGGAAAATCGGTGATTGAAGCCGGTTCGAAGCTAGCTCAATGCTCGCTTATTCCCCTTCGACTGATCCAGATATATTGCACCAGAACCTAGCCAGCCTCTTCTCTTTTATAGAAGATAAAAAGAGCAAGCACCGAAGCTGCTCGCTTGCTGCTCTGTATCCTCCCACCATCGTTGCTCGCACCTAGCCAACGGGATACTCTGCACTCTTTTTGACGATAAAATCGTAGACGCATAATAATCACAGGCTACGAGAGAGTAGCTCATAAACTAACACGCACACATTTACACATGTACAAGTAATAATATAAGCTTCGAAGTGTATACATACATGTCTTTTCACACGCATCCCGGTATGCAAAATTTTGTTATTATTATTCGCCCTCATACTTTATAGCTTCTCGATGGAATTCGATAGTTTCGACTCGCGTTACCATCGATATCACGCACAAAATGCATAAAAGTGAAACTGAATATTCTATTCGAGCAACATAAAAGTGACGCGCATATTACATTGCGCTCTCACTCTTCAGCCGCGAGTTTAGCTGAAAGTCAAGTAGACTGAAGTTTCGGTTCTTCGGTTTATTATAAACTTTGTAAAAAAAAAAAAAATTCCAAGATTTGTTGAAAAAAAAAAGAAGAAAATATACTTCAAAATCAATTTCGTTTCAGATCATTCTGAGTCATTTTTCGAGAGCGTTATAATTATTCACTTTTTTTTCTTCGATAAAAAAATTAAAAATGACAATTCTTGCAACATTTTTTAATAAAATACTATTGAGAGTATTTATTATTTTTTTATCATCCGACGACCTTAAAAGTATTCCGTTAAAAAAATTAAAATGTACTTCGATATAGATTTTGTTGAAATTATTAATTTTTTTTGTTTTCGATAATAACAATTAATTTTAAGTAGGTGATTAATCTTTTTAAAAATGATTCGTTGATCGTTTTAAACTATTTTTCACTGCTATTCGAATCAAAATGTGTTTAAAAAATAATAATTATTGCAACATTTTAAAATCAAATATAAAAAATAGTATTTCTTCGTTTCTTTTTGATTCGCCGACGTAAATTACGCCCTTAAACACGACTAAGAATCTACGCTCTGTATCGACAAGCGTGCGGATAGTTCCCCGGATAAATTGCTGACCATATATGTGGCGAGACATACTCGAGAGTAAACCACGAAACGTAATCAAGTTGTATCATAAACTTATTCATTACAGCACCCTACAAAAGCCAATGATAATACTGAAGCGACATATCTTTTTTTCAAACTATAGTCTTACTTTTTAAATAACTATGCATAATCAATAAATACATTTTTTAATTTATTTATTAATTTTTGACAAAGTATACTAGTCGAATTATGTATTTATTTGTTTTTTATTATTATTATTATTATTACATTATAGAAATAATATACTAAAAAAATTATTTAATAGCTAAAATTGGAATTAACAATAAAAATTATTGTCACATTTTTAGATAAATAATAATTCTATTTTTATGATCCTACGCCTATAAAATTACGGCCACATAAATTATGAAACAACGGTGCTTTTAATGTAATTAATGTAGTTGTAATATCTTTACGATTATTCATAAGTCAACAAACATTAGCATTTTTTCACACATCAACAAAAAATGCAAATTTTGTGCAAGATAACTAGTCGAATTATTAGAAATATCTTCCATTATTTCTTCTTTCTTTGTAGGTCTATTACATTAAAATTATACCTTTAAGCTCTCGGCTCAAAGTATACGTTATAAACATACAAGTCTCAGGATAACTTCCCAGTTAAATTATTGACCCCGCATGTGGTTAGGAATACACGATACCAGACTATGAATCTCAATCGAGTTATCCTGTTACTTTGTGTTCTGCATTACAGCACTTCTACAATATTGCAAAATTTTATTTTTCATTTTTTTTTAATCTTCCATATCGAATGTTGATAATTATTTTTTTTGTAAATTTATTTAAAAAAAATGAATATATGAAAAGAAAAAGGAGATGACCCAAATTTACGTTATTGTAAAAAAAAAAGTTAAAAAAAAACGCAATAAATAATCGCTTTCGTTTCTCTCAAAGCACACTAAATTTCATTTTTTAATAAACTATTTTTTAAAAACATCTAATAGTAACTAGAACATTGATAATAACAACAATAATGATTATCATCACACAATTTCATAATTAAAAAATTATTCCACTGGTTATTCTTTTTTTTTTTTTTTAATGTTTACATCTTTTTTAATATTCATGCTCTAAATTCACAAGTATTTAGTTAAATTCCCAAAAATATAACTGATCACAAATGGCTAAGAAATCACAAAACTTGACAATGAATCTCAATTGCATAATACCGTTGGTTCACTTCTTCATAGAATGTTGCACATGAAATTATAATCGCGGCAGTACTTTTAATGCATACTTAAGACCTATTCTTAAATTCTATGCATAATTATAGCCGTTAAATAATTGCGTCCTTTCTCTGTTCTGAGTAGTGGAGAAATTTTGATGTATTATTTCGCTTAAAAAGAAGAAGAATAAGAAGAAGAAGAAAAAAGCAGGTGAATGGCAAAAACCAAAGAAGAAAAGTACGTATTGTACACAGCAAGTTATTTGACTCAATGCTGTCAGAATTAGCGTAGGTGTTTCTCGCTGAAATCGCGAGCTAGACTGTAATCCTCCGTTATTCTATCTCTATATATCTCTACTTACACGCTGCCACCGACTTTATCTCTCCTAAGTGTGCAGCGGCTAAATACTCCTCTGCGCTCACCCGAAGTGAAAACGACTCTTCGACGCTCGCTCACTTCACGCTTTGCGATTCTCCGACGACTTAAAAACCGACCGCGACGTCCGCTTTCTAAGTGCGGATCTCGTAAATTGCTCTTCTGATTTTTTTCACGCCAGTGCATGCACTAGGCTTGAGAATTAAAAAGACGAAAAAGCTTTTGAATGCTAAAAAAAAATTCGTCACTATATGATGCAAAAATGAGACGAAGGGGAGTTCGATTAAAAGGAGATTTTTAATTTTATTTTTGTAATCCGAATGGTATATACTTATATCTTCATCAGCGGATTTATGAGTCGTTGGTTGATGGGTTAATAAACGTCGATTGGTACTGATGCTATGGCTTTTATTAACGAGCAGTCTCATACTTGTCTCATCAATGCTCGTGTTCAATATATATACCTCTAAATAATGTCTTCATTGAGAACATTGAATAGATTCCAGTTGATGAAGAAATAAGATTCGAATATTTATTGAGTTTTCTTCCTCAAGGAGGAAGCTTTGCATTTATGACATTTTTTTTCGAGATTCTTATGTCAACTGAGAATGGTCTAAAGTGTCGAGAAAAAAAGTTTTAAAAAATATGTGCGTGTGCAGAGTTTCGAAAATTCAATCGCCTCTTACGCAATAATCGTTCAAGCGATCGGACTGAAAATTGGCAAGCAAGTGAATTAGTCACCCCTCTTTGAATGCTGCAATTTTTTTTTAAATATATGCAGCCATTCAGATTTGATGTAATTTTTAATTTTTCGAAAAAAAAGAGCGTGGTTGATCCAACTTTCGTAATAGTTTGACAATTTAGTTAAATAGTTCTTCATAATTGAAGATATGTCGAATGTTACTTGGTACTGAATTTCAACAAGATCGGTTCATTTTTTTAGGTAAAATCGATTAAGCAGTCAAGATTTTATAGAAACATTTTCGTAATTTTTTTGAAAATGCTTTAACGCGAGAATGGTTCAAGCAACTGACCTAAATTTTTACATAAAAGTTATATAGAGTGTATCAATGTCCGATACTGAATTTTTCGGCAAAAGTTTTTAAGATTTTATAGAAATTTATATTTTCATAATTTTTTTCAACCGCTATAACTCGAGAACTGTTCAAGCAAAATGATCCAAAATTTTGCATAAAACTTGAATAGAATGTGTCGTTGCTTGCTACCAAATTTAGTGAGAATCCAACAAAGAGATCTCACAGATTTTTTTTTTTTTACAAAGCTTCCTCTACTATTTTTCTATGGGCTGCAATGCTCTTTTACTAAACGGACCTTAATAATTAAATAACCTTAATAAATAAAATAATTGTATTCTTAATAAAATTACAAAATTTACTATTTCTTTCATTTTCTTCGTGACACCCATTCGATAAGCGTCTTCAAAAATGACACTTGCATTTTTGACTATTTTCTTTTTCTTCTAACTCCCACCCTGCATCATCGAACCCCACCAAACTGCATCGTAGATTCTCCACGAAGCAAATATCCCCACCACTTTCGGCGCTCTCACGTCACATTGCGTTTTGCTATACTTATTAATAATTTACAAACAGCACCTTTCTCTCTTCGCCCTCTAAAATCATTAAACGCACGAACGAAAGTGCTCCAACAACATCATCATCGCCTTCGAAGTTGTTCTGCAAGTTCAAGGATCTGTGTAAAAGATAATCGCGAAAAAAAAAAAGAAGAAATATATAGTATATATAACGAAGGTAAAACCGACACATCGAGACGCCAGCGAAAGGAGAACACTTTTTCTCAATGTAAATGTATATCCACCGTTTTACAACCTTCCGGATTCATCGCCGCTAAAACCTTGGGACACCTTTCACGTACCTTTCGAATAACTATATTTTATATCTTCTCCGCAAATAAAGTCACCACACAGAAAACGATAATTTTGTAAAATCATGATACTCATTTTCATCATTGACAAATGCTTCGTTAGATTAGCCTTTTTTAATCATTTTTTTACAAAGTTTTTAAATTAAAATACTAAAAAAAACGAGTTTATCAAATTTTTCAAATATACTATTTTTTGTTTTGTTGTAAAAAAAAAATCATATTTTAAAAATGATAATACTATTTTTTAACATATTATTTTTATACTTTTCTTTTATTTCCAATTTTTCTTTTGTGAAATTAACAAAAAGAATATTAGGAATTTAGTGGAAAAACACATTTTGTTGAAAAAAATGAAAAAAAAATGTAGGTACATAATAAATGTCTATTGTGTAAAGTGATGAAAATATTAAAATTGTACTATTTGCATTTTTTAGTTTCTTTTTCCAAAAACAGAAACTTTCAGTTTTTTTGTTTCTCTACAATTACAGGTTGTTACAATTTCTTTCTGAGATATCTATGCAATCAAGGAGTCCCAGAAGAATCTATACTCAATCATTACAAGTTACAGTAAAAAAAAAAAAGAAAAAACATTTGATTACATCCATCCATCGATCTCTCCCAGTAAAAAGAAAATCTTTACGATATCTTTCTATCGCCTCATCTTGTCGCAAATAAATCAAATCAATGGTAATAAAATTGGCTAAAATTTTCCATCAGCTTTCAAATATACTTTGACAATACCAAAACATCCGCGATATTATTGCGAGTCATAATAAAATTGATAACATTTTTCAGTCTTCCAGAAACACTGTAAAATATAAAAACAATATTTGTTGCAGAAACGGCAAAAAAATATATTCTAAAAATAAATAACAATCTTTTTATTATACAAGACGATGAAGATATACAGTTTTAACTATTTATCTTTTTTTTTTATAAAAAATCGATTCTTACAAACTTTCCTTAAATTAAAAAAAAAAAAAAGAAAAAAAAAATCATTTAAAATTTTAGTGCACCCATTAAAAATTTCCATCTGAGATATATCTATGCAACCAGGTAATAACCGAAGAAGCTATACTCAATAATTACAAGCGACAGTAATAAACATTTCACTTTACGTCCACCCATCGATCTATCTCGCCTCATATCTGCCCGCCAATAAATCGATTCACTGGTAATAAAATTGGTTTAACATTTTGCAGCTTTCGAAAATACTTTGAGAATACCAGACTTCCGCGATATTATTGCGAGTGAAGGATAGAAGAAGTTAAAACGATGGTGAAAGGGGTTGCTGGCTGGTGTTCGCTACTGCTGCTGCTGCTGCTGCACGCAGAGAGACATTCGCCTCTCTTACACACGGCGCTCTGGTGATCTTGATCTTGGGCGTCCACCGAGGCGTAGCCCCTTCAGGGGAATAGGCGGGTTCTCTTTGGTTCAACAAAGAGAGAAAAAAAAAAAAAGGTAATAGTTGTAGCATAGTGCTCAAGTGCTCCAGCGGTGCAATTGCACTATAGCTGTATATGGATGTTTGTTTTATGTGTATAATAGCTGCGTGGTCGGATGCGGACGTGGGACGTACTGGAGAACGTTGGGGGATTGCTTGGTTCCCTCTCAAATGCGGCTAATAGTTATAGCTGTATCCTTGGTACCGTCTAGTCTCTGGGATGGGTGGTGTTTTTTTTTTTTCTTTTTTCCTTTTTCTTTTCTTTTTTTTTGGAAACCGACTAGCCATTCAAGAGCTGTAGAACCGTTCCTATTTCGCTTCCTTCCTTCCTTTCACAGTAAATGCGTTTGTTTGTCTGCTGCCAAGTTTTACTACATGCTCGTTAGTGTGTTTGTGCATTGGTGTATGAGTGTTGGATTAGCTTTTGGGTGCATGGGGCTTCCTTTCGTTCCTTTCCTCTCTCTACACTGTCTCCCTGTGTATATGATACACATAACTATATAAAAGGAGGTTGCAAGTGGTTTAGCAGTTACAGATCAAAAGGAATCGCGCCTAGTGCACAGTGATATACCCTCAGAGTTTAAGTACGAGAGAAGGAGCAAAACAATGCTGAAACTCGCGGTGAGTCTCGTGAAACTAATGGTTGAAGATTTAAAGATGGGGAAGATTTTTTTTTCTTTACCTACAATGTGCGGTTTTTTAGTGAAGAAAAGAAAGGGGAGCTAATTAAAGTTTGATTTTTTAATCGAATTTATTGCGATTTTTTGGCTGCTAAATTATAGATGCATTGAAGGTATATTTGAAATCGAAAGTTTCTTTTGAATAGAATTTTTAAGTATTGTGATATATCCTTAAAAAAAAAATCAACGACCATTGAAGATACCTATGACGTTAATTTTAAATAATAATAAAAATGTCAAGTTACGGATAAGAAGTTTCACGATCGTTCGATGAACAGATTCATGAATAAAGCCTTGAAAAAAAAAATCTCGAAAAAGGAAATTTCAAAATTGTGAGGAAATTCTTTTAAAAATCCTATGTATTTGGAAAACTCAGAGACATTTCATATTAAAATAAACAGTTTTCTATCGAATTTGGTAGATAATTTTTTATATCAATTTATTAATAGCTTTTGAAAATTATTATCATTAGAATCTTTCTGAACGTATATTATTCAAAGCTACATTTATTGTACACAATAAAAATTATTTTCTAAAATAGTTGTTCATAATTTATGATTTTTTTGTTAAACTTCTTAAGTGACAAAATACATTTGTAAATTCAGAGTGCTGCATTCTGTAAAAATAATTTCATTAAGTCATTGACAGTTAAGTAATTAATTTTCTAAAAAAAAAAAAGTGAATTTACCAAGTTTACAATTGTTTTGAATGAAACTGACAATGTTTTCTGGAATTTTTGTAATTTTTCTGTCGTACAACTGAAACCAATAAACTTTTTTTTTTAAATAAAGAATGAAAATTGTAAAGTATGAAGTATATAAAATGTTAAAGTGACTTAATTTTTTATTGCTCTGCAGCTGCTCATCTCCCTGTCCAGTGCAGCCCTACTGGGATTGGCGGAAGCTGGTGGCCATGAACACGGACAGTAAGTTGAATGCTTAGAAGTTATTTACTTTTGCAAAATAAAAGAGTAATTAGATTATTTTTTATTCCTTTACCAGAATAAATTCCAACGCATCTAACTGTGTTTTCTTTAGTTCAGCGTTAGTATTTTTTTGAAATCTAGAATTTTTACATTAATTAAATAATATAAAAAACGTATAATAAAAATATTTTCAATGTTTTTAATTTATTTTTACAACTAATTTCTCAATTTAATTGTTAATGCAAAAAGCAGTTGCAACTTATTCTGGAATTATTCTGGAATTGTTATCCAACAACATGCTTAAGAGAATCTGAAACAGTGTTATCCCAGTAGAAATTATTTTTTTTATGATGTATATATATGAGATTCATCCCTTTTGAAATAAAAACAGAAAATAATTTGAAAGTCATCTATAGATAAATCTATCGTTTCACCTTTCTCGGCTATTTATCGTTTCCTCGTCTTCTGTATCTTCTAATCTTCTCTTTTGTCTTTCCAAAAGCCGCCATGTGATCATTCACGTGCCGTACAAGATCAAGACGATCAAGCACACGCATACGATAACGAAGCACATACATCACAAGGACGGCGGTGACAAATACGAAGTCCTCGGTTATACAGTGGGTCACCCGATAGACTTGGGTGGTCACGGTGGAGGTGGACACGACTTTAGCGGCCACGATTGGTCCGGCGGTGGCGGCGGCGGCCACGATTGGTCCGGCGGTGGTGGTGACGGCGGCGGTGGCCACGATTGGTCCGGCGGTGGTATAAGCGAAGGCATCAAGGGTGGTTTTGAAGGAAGTTTCGACGGTGGACATGGCGGTGGTTACGAAGCTGGTGGAGGTCACGTTGAACTCAGCGGACACGAGTTATCCGGTGGACACGAATTTTCCGGTGGTTATGGTGGTCATGAAGAATACGGTGGACACTAAAACCTAATTTCACTCAATTTTATCCAATTCCCATTCCCACATTCCATCAAACCTTCTTCTCTCATCCTCATGCTTGGTATTCTTTTAAGGGTCAAGTGAGCATCTGCCTATCTCTCTTTCCAAACATTCCATACTGCCATTTTCTTCCATTTCTTCTCCTCATCATCTTCCCAAAAAAAAAAACCAAAGTCCGTACCAGATTGAAGTACGTCAACCCAGTATAGCGTAGTCAATCCAGCATATTTCTTCACGGCCGAAGAAGAAACCATTACCGTTACCATCTCCTAGTCTCCCGAGACCGTAATCGTTGTTAATTGTTAAATATTTTTATGATTAAAAGCTTTTTCTACAATTCTACGATCTTCAATTAATTATACATAGTTATAATGTTGCTCGAACAAATCACTAATATTAATAAAGGATTGAACATACACTCCCAGCCCAAAGTTTGATTTAATTACAATTTTGATGTTTTGGGTCAAGAGAAAAATTGACCAAAAACCAACTTCACTGAAGTTATAAGAAAAAAGGACAATAATTAATAATACCAAAAAGATAGTACTAAATAAGAAAAAAAGCATTGTTTAACAAATTTCATACAAAATTTTACTTTTTTTATATGAAAATATTCATACGCACTTTGCGAATTTAAAAATTTTTCTAATAATTGCGAATTATTTTTTTTGTGCCGCAATAATTGAATAAATTTTCATAGAAATTTCAATAAAAAGTTACAAAATCTTCGAACGAACAGTTTCTTAAAAGCTGACTTAAAAAAGTTCGTATTTTAAAAAATGTATTGAATTTATTAAACAAGCTTCCTTTGCAAATTTGTTAATAAATTTTCGCCACTATTATTATTTAAAATATTCTTCATATTTTCAATCAAGTTAAATTTTTTTCCAGATTTTCCTCCTGTCTATAAATATTTGAAATACTCAAAATAATCAAGTGCTACTTTTAGTTGCGAATGCATGTGTGATAAATCGTTAAAAAAGTGAGAACTTTATCGTTGTCACGGCTCTGAATAAATGATATACAATTTAAAAGTCACTTGCACTAATCAATAGCCTGCAAAGTGTCAGAGAAAGTGTCTGCATATTTCATATAAAAGAAGAAATAACATATGACAAACACACACATTTCACTTTACATATAAAATTTATTACTAAATAAAGAGATACAATTATGAATTAATGATACCCGAGCACTCGGTGCCCGGAGTGTCAAGTCAGGACTAATAATTAACATTAACAAAACAAAAAAGAAACTCCTACTACCTTATCATCATCCTCGTGGTGAGAAACTCGTCACCAACGTACCTGTAGCTATCGCGATTTTTACTGTCCTCGACTTCTCTGCTTTCCATTGACAAAGCTTCGTGTGACTCCTCCTTTTTATCGTCGTAAAAATTCGTCAAATCGTTTGTATAAAGATGACCAGTCTCCGAATGAAGACGCTTGCTGTGACCTTCTTCATGTATATTTTTATAATTTTCAAGTGAATTTTCCGGATTGTCTTCAATTACGTTTTCCTCAACGGCGTACTGAGGCGGATAAGAGTAACCCGTGACACCATTCGGAAAGACACTTTTCACTGGAAGTTGATGACTTCCGGGATGATGATCGTCGACAGACTGATAATTCGCTCGGTAGTCGTCGTAATGCGGCATCGGAGATTCCGGATGATCCCGGTAAAAGGAGGGATAAGCACTGTCGATTGGCTGAGCCGGTGGACCTGTTGATGTTATCAGACCGTCGAAAGGCGTCACGTGACCCTCATTCTGACCTTGAAGATGATGATGCAGAGCGTTTTTTAGAGGCTGTCCTCTTTCAGCTTTGATGGCGAAATGTTGACCAACGCCTTTTCTATCGCCGTTATCATTGTAATCGTTGTAACTGCTCCAGATGTTCCAATCCTCGTGATGAGACTCCAAGTGTTCCTTCTTCTTTGGTGTCGCTTTCTTCTTTGGATCGTACACGTGAATAAACACGGTCTTCGTGTGTATGTGATGCTTTATTATCTCTGGAACGTAGATCTTGAAGTGGACGCTGGATATAGATAAAATCAATTGTTTACAATGGATTTTAAACGATGTAATAACATTCCTGATGATAATTTTTATTTTATTGGGATTTAAGAATTTTGAGTCGAAAGAAAAATCTGAAAAAATAAATGTGATAGCGAGAACACTGATTCTGAATATTATGATTATTATTATTAAACTAGACCATTCTTTTCTTCCTTTTGTGTCCTTATTTCAAATCTATCAAATTACACAAACATTTACATTTATCTAATAAAATTAAAAAAAATTAACAATACCGCTATCGAACGAATAAAATTGATGTAAACTAGTCAAATGTTCTTTCCCCTGTCATGCATTTGTTTACTTGTCCATTTTATTCAAAGATTAAAACTGTAATTATGCCAAATTAAAATGTATTATATTAATAAAATATTTACTGGTATTAATTTTTAAGTTTAATTTTTGTCATTTTAATGCTTTTGTCTGTAATTAAGTAGAGTTCAGACTAAGAAAAGACATTTGGTTTGATAGTACTTCGTTGATTCTAATAAATTTTTTTTTTTTTAAACCGTATTGTATTTAAACTACTATAATTTAGATTAGAGTAGTGAATATTTTATTTCTTTATCTTCCATTTGTGTTTCTATTGAATTATGATTTTTATTCAATTAATCGTACTCACTGTTCCTTCTCCTCATCTCCTGAAGTTATTGCCAATTTAAATTGCAGAGTGAGCAGAATCACAGCTACGAGTCTCTGAAAATAATGCGTATTACTTTCAATTTAATTTATTCATTATTACACATATTCACGTTCACATTCCCTTCACTGAGTCATGATTTACCATTTTCAGGGTGATCGTACACTTATTTGTTAGACCCGTGGCAGATAAGCTCTCGAGAGCTCGTCAACGTTTCGAAGACGTTTGAGAGCAATCTTGATGATGCTCACCGTTTATATTCCATCTTTTTGTCCCAACTGGAGACAATACTTGACTTTATCGTTGTGTATTTCTTGCGATTATTATTTGTGCACTATGGGTTTCCGCAGGAGGTTCCGGAGGATGAACACTTTCTCACTCATCGCGTCTTCTATTATCTTCCGACCGATATGCCCGATTTCTCGTGATTTAACGCAAAGCAACATCGTAGAAATCGACGGTGAATTTTATTGATTCGCGCGACAATGCGGTTCGTTGTAAGCCGTGAAAATCAATCTACGTTTTTTTTTAAATTCAACTTGATACATTTTGTGTCTTCTTCTATATATTTAATCCACAGTGATCGGTGAAGGTAATTTTTTCGAGGATCGGCAATAAAAGAAAAAAGAAAGAAGAAGAAATGACAGTGAAATGACTTGCTTTTTTACATTGCGACTAATCTGGGACAGAATGGTTGAACTGGCCTGAATTGGAATTCATTTTCTGTAGTCCAGATCATTATTTAAATCAGTTTGATTGATTGTGAGATATAATTAATGTGCAAATCAGAATTCTAAAATAACGAGTCTTGTCTTCACTTTTTTGGTTATCATTTTTAATTAGAAATATTATTTAAGTGCAATACTGAATTATGTTATTATGCAAATAATAATGATGGAATAATGAAACGTGTCTTTTGTTTTTTTTTTTTACTAAATAAAAATATTGTAACTAACAATAATTTTTAAGTTATTCTGATAGCATTCGGTTGCGATTTAAAAAAAAGAATTTACCCATTTTGTCTCACCCTCTACGATATTTGTTTTCAATTTATCGTTGAATTAATTTTTTTGACATGGCTTTCCAAAAGATTACCAATTTGAGTAATTTCACTGAATTCTGAAGGCTTTGAAAATCTACAAACCTTAATTATGGTTATAATTTATGGAAAAAAAATTGCACATAGGATTAGTTGTTGTTTAAAACATTTATTAAATGCCAATTATTTTCACATAGCTTTCCAAAGGAAACTACTGATTTGAGTAAAATCACTGATGATTCTGATGGTTTTAAAAATCTGCAACCTTCAATTATGCTTATAATTTATGGGAAGAAAACTCGTACATAAGATGGAATCTTCAATATAATTTATTAAATTAGTAAGATTATATGCAACGTGGAACAATATTACTGTGCAAATAATAATTATGAAATAATGAGTCTTGTCTCTACCGTTCTTTTGTTAAATAAAAATATTTTTTTAAGTTATTCTGATAGCTTTCGGTTGCGATTAAAAAAAAAAAAGAATTTACCCTTTTTGACTCGCCCTCTACGTTATTTGCCTTCAATTTATCGTTAAATCAATTTTTTTAATTTGAGTAATTTCACTGAATTCTGAAGACTTTGAAAATCTACAAAATGTAATTATGCTTATAATTTATAGGAAAAAAATTGCACATAGGATTAATTGTTGTTTAATACATTTATTAAATACCATATTCATGCTACTTGCTAAAATTATACAATAAAAACATAACAATAACAACTATATTATTATGAAACTGGAAAAGCAAAGATTCTAAAAATACATGACTACAGAGAATTTGTACGATTTATGAACACTAATGTCTTCTTTGGGTACATCGTGGCATTGTAGGTGGCAAAGCTGAAGTATTCCTCCAGCACAGCGAAGAAAACTTTTCTTCACTTCTTGTAATGATCGAACTCTTCGCTCTCCTCCACGTATTCGTCTTTCTTCTCCGAGTGCTCATGATGGTGAGGTATTATTTTATAAATTGTGTGAGTGTGCTTGACGTTCTTCACTCGATAAGGTACGTGAATTACCACCTTCTTTCTGCAAAGTAATATATACATTTTTTCAGATTTTGACACGTTTTTTAATCAAAATGAAAATGCTATTATAATAAGATGGAAAACTTCTTTAAAAAAAAAATTATTATTTTTTTTCTGTAGAATTTTTAATAATTTTGATAATATATTTTAGTAGAAATACAATTATTATTATATTTAAACCTTTTTATTTATGGGTATTATTTCATCGACTATAATGACTTAGCAAGCATTCAAATTCAGTATCTGCTTATTAAACAAGTCTATCAATAAATTCAATTTTTTAAAGCAAGCATATCGATTTTTATAGTTAACTTAAAATTCTACAATATAGTTAAAAACTACTATATTATGCAAAAAAAAAACTGTACGCTTATTTTTTAAAAATAATAAGTTTTCGAGAGCTAAAATTGCATATTTTGATTTAACTTTGTGAGAATGGTATTTTTAATCATTTTTTATCGAGAGATCACCTGCTAGCATTTGAATTGAACTTTAATACGTTAATCAAATCACTCCTAAATTTTTTTTTAACAGAATAAATAATTTATTCCTCACAGCTTTCAAGGAAATAATTTTTTTGTAAATGCACAATTTTGTTGCAGTTAATTTAAATTTCTATAATACACTCTGCTGACAATATTCGTAAATTTTTATCACCCAAAATTTGATTCATCTGATATATTAAATTTAATACAAAACTGAGGTAAAATTACAAACTTTTATATTAAATTTCTTAATTTAAAAATATTTAGTGTAATTACTGTAATTTTACATCTCACTGACATATCAAATTTAACATACAAGTCTACGTGAAAAAAAACTTCCTAATACTTTTAATGGAATATAACAAAACAAAGTTGATATTATAGATAATGTTTTAAAAAAATGTTGATTAAATATTAATTTATAAAAAGGTAAAAAAAAAATCAAAACAGCATCTGAACGTCGTTGCTTACCCCTTGACTGGTTCGTGAATCATTAGAATCGCGACAATGAGCGATAGAGCATACTGTAAAATTCAAAAGTAAATTCATCAAATTTAGTAATTTTCAAATTTTTTCATAAAGTAAAAAATTACATTTGAAGCAATCATTATAATCTGGGCCACTGTAACTTTTGAACAAAAGAAAATTGTTTATCCCTCCAAATATATTTTGCCAATTCTGCCAATTTTTCTATAGTTTCTGTACATGCAGTAAGTTATATATAAAAATAAGAGTAAAACAAAAAGTGACGGAATTAGTGACAAAAAAAATTATTATAAAAACAAGTGGATCAGTTGTTGAAGAATGCCTCATTTGTCTCTCACCAAGCGTTCTTTCTTCATTTCCAGTTTATTTGCACTAAACGCAAGAGAGTTTGCACTCCACAGTGCCAATTAAAAACTGCAACTGCGGCAACGCGTCTACGGGCAGGTGTTTATATCTAAGCTGCGACTAGCCAGGCGCATCGGATGATCACAATGTATTCAGTGAAACTACTATACTGCTCTTCAGCCTCTGGCTATCCTTTAGGCTACGAGAGACACCTGCTGCACAGGACATTCGCTTCTGTACCCTATCACAAAACACCAACAATTTGGGGAAAAAGCGCGGAGAGAGGAATTGCCGGTGAAGAATCTTGAACTAATTCCTGAAGAAAGAACCATTGAAACACTTCATTTACTGCTGAAATGACCTACACCGAACTCTCTAAATCGAAGATGATTATCTTCAATATTTTCATGAAGCAGAATCAATAGTTTTTTTAATTATGATTAATTTGAACTAATTTATGAAGAAAGGAGCATTGAAACACTTTGTTTACTGCTGAAGTTGCCTGCACCGGAATTTTTAAATTGAAGATGATTATTTTCAATATTTTCATGACACAGAATCAACAGTTTTTTTTATGCTGGTTAATTTAATCTAATTTATGAAGAAAGAAGCACTGAAACACTTCATTTACTGCTGAAGTTGCCTACACCGAACTCTATAATTGAAGATGATTATCTTTGATATTTTCATGACACACAGAATCAACAGTTTTTTTAATGATGATTAATTAGAACTAATTTATGAAGAAAAAAAGCATTGAAACACTTCGTTTACCGCTGAAGTTGCCTACATCGATCTCTCTAAATTCAAGATGACTATCTTCAATATTTTCATGACACAGAATCAACAGTGTTTTTTAATGATGATTCATTTTAGCTAATTTATGAAGAAAGAAGCACTGAAACACTTCATTTACCGCTGAACTGTCCTACACCGAACTCTCTAAGTTGAAGAGATAATTATCTTCATTGATTCTTCGACAGGAAATCGTTATCTTCTTAAATGCTGTTTTTTTCCCCCCAATCCAGTTTAATATTAAGAGTGAAAACTCTCGAAAGAAATGGAGAGCACTATAATTAAAGTAAGATGCGTTTCCATACGCACCTAATGGTATTTCTCATTCGCGTGCGTGATTCATTCTATGAAATGCTCAATCGAGTTCTGTAAACGCTGAAGTGGGAAACTTTTAACCGCGCTCTGTAATCTAACAACGCACTCGACTTGGACGATGAACACCGGCGTAATAATTTCACGCCCTCGTGCAGTTCGAACTGCTTGGAAAGGAATCGTAACTGCGTTGGCATCAGATAGATTAGAGAGAAATATGTAATTATAAGACGGTCCAACGCCAAAGTTGGAGTACGTGGACGGTGGAACTAATATCAATGATTAACACTTTTATTTGTCTACGCATTCAACGCAATACGAATTGCGATTGCAAAATTGATAACACAGTGGAACTCCTCTTTACATGCTCCTTAGTCCAGTTGAAACCGTTTGCACAGTTCAATTAAGGAAATCTTTTATGGATTTCTTCCTATTGTAAATTACTTTAATAGCTGGAAAATAATTTTTACCTACTTCCACAACCCACAAATCAAACAAACCTTATCTTTGAAACAAACAAGTTAAATAAATTTAATATCAGTTAAAAAATTGTATAGCAATTTTTTAAAAATATTTAATAAACACGGTGAAAGTAAAAATCAATTACATTTTGAATAAAAAATTGTTTGCAAGCGTTATCAATTTTTCTTAAAACTGAATGTTTTCTTTAAGAAAAACTGCTCAACTTTGAAATTTAAAAGATAAGAGATTAAAGAAAAAAGAAATTATTTAGAATGATGAATTTCTTTCAGTAAATATTTCGCCCATAAATCGTTCGAAAGAAATTGCGTTGGGATTAGAGAACCAATTAGAGAAAAAGAAGTAATTAAATCGATATTGTACCAAAGTGCGAGCACGTGGAAGGTGGAACTAATATAAATAATTTACAATTTTAATACCCTCTTTTCACGCTGCTTTGCCCACTTGGAACGTTTATGCAGCTCAATTAAGGAAATCTTCGATAAATTTATTCCCATCGCAAATTACTTTAACAGCTGAAAAATATAATTATTCGTACAATTTCCCCACTTCATTTGTCTTTCCATAATAAAAATACTAAAAAAGGAAAATAAAACAATAATAATAATAATAATAATTTTAAGTATTATTATAATTATAATTTCATAATAATAAAAAAATGATTGTTTTTCAATACAGTCGAGCTTTTATCCGCAAAGAGCTAAACTTTAAAATAAATTAATCAACAGCTTTACAGACTATTTTTTCAAAAATCCGTGTAGCAAATAAAATGTAATATTTAATCAACGATCATAAGAAAATTCTACCAAAATTTGGAAAAAGAAGAAAAAAGAATAAAAATCGTTATATTTGTTTCCTGCAAACTGCAAAAGTTACCTTTAAGCAATAAAGACGAAAAATATCATTTTTCAGTCCATGAGAATTCAAAGAAAGGTGAAATAATTTGAAATGTAAATTCTCGTGGATAAACTCGGCGATAAATCGATCTCTCGACAGAAATAAAAATGATAGGAGGCCAGGGTCAATTTCACAGGAGACTTTCTTTGAACTGGTGCATCGAGAGCCAATCGTCTACATTGTCAATCGTATTGCGGTTGCGCCGGTAATCAAGTGAAAGGTGACTGCGACGACGATCTCGAGTCGCTTTAAAGAGATCGTAGATCTTGTAGATCAGCACGTTAGTTGTTTTTTTCCTGATACAGGGAAAGCCGAGATTGACCGAGGTACCTTCAGTCCGACATTCATTAAAAATAAACGAGTGTTCTCCTATTAATAAACTCCTCGGACGAACGAAAGAATATTTTATAACGTGGTCCAAACTCGTGTAAGATTTTTCACTCGTTCCTACATCTCTGCCACGAGATATGGCCGCACTTTTTATTATTATTATTTATATATAGAATATAACAAAGCTTAACACTTAAACATAAATATAAATACAAAACAAAAAACAAATTCAACTGACTAATAATTATTTTTCGAATGACTCTTTCGAGCTTGTCTCCTCGCTTGATCCACTGGATTCCATGGATTCTGCGCTGCTTTTGATAATTCCTGCAACCGGCTTTCTCCGATAGATAGCTTTTACTATCCTCGGCGTTCTTCTCCCTTGCAATCTGCGATTGTTCGCTGTGAGATTAACAACCTTTTTAACAACTTCTGCGGTGACATTGCTCATCTTCCTATTTGTATCTGTCTCAGTAGAATTATTCTTGAAAATCAGATCTTTGGATTCCTCTTCAGCCGATAGACTCTTCCTATCCTCGATTTTTTCTTCGCTGAACTTTTCCTTCGAATCCGAAATATCTGTTGCATTATTATGCCTCTGACTACCTCCACTTCTGTGAGATCTATCGATAATCTTGTAAGAGGATTTTCTCGACTTTGTGTTTCTCGAAACCGGTACGAAGCTTTCCTCAGTCTGACTTTCAATCTGTTCATTCGAATGCTCGATAGACTCTCCCCGAGCTAAATTTTTTCTATTATCCATATCGACAGAATCCTCATCCAGATTCACATCTGAATTGAAATTCTCATTCTGATTAAAACCTGACTCGGACGCTTTCGAACCTGAATTGAGATCATGATTTTCCTCACTCCTCTCACTGTTAAACTCTTCCCATCCACGTTGCAAATTCGGCGCTGTTATAACTTCAATACCACCTACATCTCTGGCGCCGAATTTCGGACCCTCGCGAAATCCTCGATTTTTCGAATCACGAAGCTGCTTTGACTTCCTGCCTGTGGTAAAATTGCGATGACGATTCCTATAGCCAGCAGAAGGTACCATTCTATCGGTTCTTACAACTTGCTTGTATCTAACGGAATTCTTAAAAGGTATCGCAGACGTGTGTTCGATATATGAAATATTGTCGGGTCTCGTAGATTCAATAGGCTTAAACTCTTCGTTCGAGAAGCCAGGATACTCGGGATAAGGCAACTGTGTAGGATTGAGAGAATCCGGTTTTCCAGAAGCATCGTAGTAACCATCTTCTTGACTTTCATTATCCTGAGTATCCTTGAACTGATCGTTGTGTTCGTTGCTCGAGTAAACTGGATCTGGATTGGGAGGATGTTGAGCCACAGAACGGTACATCGAAGGCAGTGGTAATGCGTTCATAGGCTGAGCTACGCCAGGAGTGAAACGTTGATAATTCATACGATAAGGACGACGATGAACCTGATCCTCGTTGTATCCATTGGAAAAATCTTGATCCATATCCTTGCCATAATTATCGAAACGAAAATCATTCGGTGTGGAGGGACGAAAGGGTTTTGAGTATTGTGGTACGTGATGCTGGTAATTTTGGTGACGTGGTCGTTGCTGATGATGCCAAGATGAAAATTGTGGCTGAGATGAAGATGGAACAAAGCCATGTTGCATCATATTGTTGTTTTGCCTCATTTGAGCATGATTCACAGGTTGAAAGCCGTAAGAGTTTGCGGCTCTTCTTGAAGGATCCTCCGGACGATGATGATGATAAGCTGATGAATCTATTGGCAACGTATTTCCAATTAATGGATCATGCGACTTCAATTTTATCACCACGTGATTTGACTCCCAGGGCATTAAGTGCTTCTCATATTGTCTGATGTATATACGGCCTCCCATTCCTGGAAGATTTATCGGGCCTATCAAAGGCGGTAGTGGTTTCTTCTGTGGTTCCATCACTCGAGAAAACATGTTGACGAACCAATTGATTGGATTGTCATCGTTGTTCGACTTCATCTTCAACATTGACTCAAAGACAATTGGTCGTGGCCTCTGCTGGTACCGAGACACTCTGTGGAATATTGAAGATTATGTTATTGAGGTTTGACGATATAAGATTGAATTATCTTTGAGAAATTTACAGCGAGGGAGAGATGTTTTAGACGCGATTTTGCTTAATTAGTGGCTCATTAAAAAATCAGAACTTGTTAGTTTTTGAAGACACTGATTACGTGTCTGAACTTAAAATTCAGAAATCATCCAAATCAAGTCATCTTTTCAATTTTGGACCGCCATATTCAGTTCGCCATTATAAATTTCTGAATTTCGATCGCAGATGCGTAATTAGCGAACTGACAAAAATACAAAAACCTTTTGAAATTTGAAACCAGGGCTGAAGGGCTCCATTAGAAATTGAAGATTATATGACTTAGTTGAAACGATAAGCCCGAGTGCACTTAAGGATATTCATAGGATTTGGTTTGATTTTTTTTTTTTTTTTTTGTGTAATGCCTACCCGATAGGCACATCGCTTTCCGCAATCGCTATTGACAGCACGAACGCACCGACCTGCAAATGAAGAATTTGAGGGTGAATTTCTTTTTTTTTTTTTTTGTAGTCATGGTCTCGTTGGTGTTCCGGTCATTGGTACATAACAAAGGACAGAAGCATAATTTTTGAAGCAGAAAGTTTGAAAACGTATGCTCCTATAATGTTTGAATATTTGAAAAAGATTTTTCATTTAGAAGAGCGAAAGTAATTATGAGAGAATGTATTTATCAATTAAAATGAATTGTACAAGCAATGTATTTTATTTTATGCATTTCTAGTATTTGCATTAAAATTTGATTACTTTGTGTCTATAGAAAAATCCGAAAGAAAATCAATATTATCGGATAAAATATAAACATTGATTTGAGATTATAATAATGAGGCTAAGAAGTTAAAAATAAATTAGTAAAAATGGTTTAACAAATTCAATGGAAAGATTTTTTTTTGAATTATTTTAATTCTCCAATTTCTTTGCATACATATTTTTAATACGTGACTGTTTTTATGAAACTATTTTTCAAAATTTGTAAATTTTCAACCATTTCACAAAATCAAAAAAAGAAAACGAAAAAAAAAAAACATTTATTCAGCAAAACGTAAGATTTTATTTCACATATAAAAATAAAGTTTTCTGTTAAATGTGATAAACATATTTTTTTTTAGTAATGTATTTATAATTTTTTTGGCATTATTGATAATCAATGACATTGTTTTTTTTTTAGATTTTTGTGCAAAAAAAATCAACGTTGTTTTAATTTTGAAGTCAGTAATCGAGATATCATACTTATATGAGGCATTCCATACGAAGTCGGCCACCCCTGTTTGGAATTGTCAAAAAAAAAGTTCATAATTTTTTTGTGAGTGGTTTAGAGTGTCTAGAATAAGTGTGAGTTACTTCAGATTTTTTAAATCCTCTATTTCAACCAGAATTATATACGGATTTTTTATTTTTGTTTTTTTTTTCGATTCGCTGTACACAAAAATCGGTACATTGTACAAACACAAAATTTAGATCTTTGAATGCAGTTTCTATAGAAAAATTTCTATTGCTGCGCCGGATAAATTCCATGCTTTTTTAAGAGGAACAAAGTTACAAAAAAAAAATTCGTTGACTGGGACTATTTGGAATTGGCTCCAAAATCGAGAAAATGTTTGTTATTAAATATAAAAACTCTGAAAAAATTGGCGCGATCGCAAATTCATATCTTGGACACGTTTAGTTGGATTGAGTGCTAAAAAATTATATTGATCGAATAATAATGATTATAAAAATACATTCCCACATCCCACGTGGTTAAGACTATCAGAATATATTAACTGAAGCCTTTCTTCTTTTTTTCTAAAGTTCCATTACTTTTATTTGTTTTTTTTTTTTTTTCGATCTTTATTTTTGCATTGAAAACCATTTTCTTTACATTTTTATGATCATTATTATTCGATCGATTTAATGTTTTCAGCAGGTAATCCAACTAAACCTGTCGAAGATATGAATTTGTTATCCTGACAATTTTTTCATAGTTTGTATACATAATAACGAAAATTTTCTCAATTTTGGAGCAAGATCAAATTGTTTCCTCAACCAATTCTTTTAAACTCAGTTTCTCTTAAAAATGCATGGAATTTATCCTGCGTAACTATGAAAATTATTCAGTGGAAACCACATTCAAAGACCTAAATTTTATGTTAAAACATTGTCTTTAAACAATGGACCGATTTTTATATACAGCGAATCGAAAAAAAGAACACACAAAAATCAAAAATCGTTGTATAAATTTTGATTGAAATATAGGATTAAAAAATTTGAAATAATTTATACTTATTCTAGGCACTGTAAATCACTCACAAGAAAATTATAAACTTTTTTTTTCGACAATTCAGCCCACTTCGTGTGAAATGCCTCATATGAAGCAGTGAATCATCGAATTATTTGTGACGATATACAGTTGTGTCCTAAAAGTCACTGGTTGCATTTGTCCCCAAGTGAAGAAATCGTAATAAACACCAAGATTTTCAGGGACAACACTGTCGATTTTAAGAACACACTTTCCTTTGCAATTACCCGATAAAAAAAAATATTTTGTTTAATTATATAACGAAAATAAAATCCACACATTCGCGAGTTACAGAGAAGACGATGCAGCGGGGCCTCCCTCGGGATATCGATTACATTTTTGGCCACGATCTTGAAGATCCGCTGTTGACTCACCGTTATCAGACATACGATCCTCATGTTGGAGCGTACACGATTCAACACTAGGCACAAGCACTAGCTTGGCGAGGTAGTCGCATTACCGGCACGACTGTCGTTGTACGACATATTCCCACGTCTTTTAAAGCCTTGCATTAGAACTTGCTCCCTCAAACTAGCCGGGGCGACCGGCAGCTCTCTATATGATCCCCCGTCTTGGTACACATGCAATTTGCCTGCAACGTGTTTTCACTCCAAAACCCTTTCTACTATGGTTATATATAACTGTTGACTATGAATGCATACATTGACACTAAATAGAGTAAGATGTCTTAGCTCAGCCCTATAAAATAAAAAAGAAATTGGAGCAAAGAGTTCCGGCACGTTTCAACTTTATTTCCTGTTTTCATTATTTACTTGAACTCACTGCTATTAGGCTCGTGGAGTACTTGTTTACTTCCTAGTTCAGTTCCGGATAATTTTCAGACTGGTAAATCATCATCAAACGAATATTTTTGTACAATATCTTCAAGGTTCACAGGCAATTTTTTTTTGTTTCTTCGTATACTCTCGTTTTTCAATCCCATATTTGCTTCCCAGAATTCGAAGTTGATGTTTCGTTCATTTAGAAATTCGTGGCAAATAGAAAAAGATCTGACGTTTGTTTTCGTGTATTAAAAACTATTTTTTTTAAACAAACAGCTCGCATTTTTTGTCCTAGCTCAGCCTTATAAAATAAAAAAATAGAAATTAGAGCAAGGAGTTCCGGCACGATTCAACTTAATTTCCTGTTTTCATTATTTACCTGAACCGCTATTAGACTTATGGAGTACTTGTTTACTTCCTAATTCAGTTGTAGATCATCTACAGACCAGTACATCATTAAATGTTTTACAGTCTTCTAGATCCACACAGGCAATTTACAGCTTCTTTGAGAGCCAGCGGATTTTAATTTATGTTTTGATTTATTATCCTGGCTTTAATTAATTGGTGATCAAAAAATAGATTATCTGATAAAATTGTTGACTTTTTATATTATTGTACACACTCTCGTTTTTTAATCAAGCATAAACTTCTTTAAATCGTCACTTAATACTTCATCCCTTAAAAAATTACATCCTGGCATTCGTTTCTCTGTATGAACAGCAAAACTCAAATTAATATTTTTTGTTCAACATTTTGGAGAAATATAGTCGAAATTTTTGTTTTTTCTTTTTTTTTTTGGAACACTAATTTTTTTTACAATACAGCTATTTGATTTAACTTCAGAGTCATTGAAAATTACTTTGGTTTAAAAGACGATTAAAATAAAACAGGATTTGTAAAGAATCAAGAAAACTCAATCTGTATGAAATATTATTATAATAAGAAGATAATGTTACTATTCCACAGTAAATCGTTCTCACGTAAATATTTCATTACTTTACAGTCTCTAAAGCTTTTATGATCTATAAGAGTGTTTTAATGCGAAGACTTGTTTTTTTAGCGTTAATTTACTGTAACCATTTAAAAACTATAATTCTTTTGTTCAAAAGATTTTTGAATTCCAAAATTTGTCAAAATATCATAGGGAAAGCCAACTGTGTAAATTATTAATTATTATTACTTTTACAATCAGAAGATTCGCATCGTGTTTTTTTAAATCCTCGCTACCTACAATCTCCTAAAGTAAGTCGAATGTTTTGTAAATC
Organism: Perithous albicinctus; assembly: GCA_964016905.1. Classification (NCBI taxonomy): domain Eukaryota; kingdom Metazoa; phylum Arthropoda; class Insecta; order Hymenoptera; family Ichneumonidae; genus Perithous; species Perithous albicinctus. The sequence goes on from OZ024689.1 coordinate 26,610,480, forward strand.
AATGCACGTTCGCAACATTTTTATGGAAAGTTCGAAAGCGTATAATTCAATTGACCTTTCGCATCTTCACGCATTCAAGCGCCTCTATCAATTCTCTACTTCTCGTTTTCACCCCATAAAAAACCGTCTACGCATGAACTTTTGATGCAAATATGAAGGTCATTTGTCGTGCTCAGGGAGGATCAGATAGACATCAGTCTTACAGAGTCTAAAAACATCAACAGTCGTGTTTTCCCTCCTGAAGATTCTCTGGTTTAATTACCAGTTTTTCTTCATTTCATTCCTAAAAGACATTACTACGTAGATACAACCGTATATAAAGTAGGTATATGCATTACAGGAAACCGGTACAAGGTTCTCCGCAAGTGAAATCCGTGGGGAGCAAACTCCGTCTTCTTCGCGGTCATCGTCGTCACTGATACCCTACAATTTCTATCATTATCACAGTCTTTTTGCCTTTACGCACCGTCGACGGTAAACTTGTACACCTGAAAGTTAATATTATCACTCTCAGTTTTCTTTGAACAAAAAACGCGAACATTTACGAAAACAACAGTCATGAACGGAATCCAGACCTAATTATGAAGTAAGGAAAAGTCGAGGCGTGTGTAGCAGCAAAAGCATTGACTCCCCCCCAGAGAATTCAGAAACTCGCCTCTCGTTAGCGATCACTTCGGTGAAGCTATATGCAGCAACCGGCGAGAAGTACTTGATCCCGTTTCCCCCTTAACATACTCTTTTTGCTTTATCTTACAATCGAACCGATAAATCAACTAATTATATATCTACAAGAGTCCACGTGGAGGACGGCGAATTCATACTGTGGTATACCCACACATTATTTCACTATATTGACATATAGGAAAAAATTGTGCGTGTACGTGTATGATACACGCAAGTACAGATCGGCCATGTATCATGCAGTATCGACTCCCACTTTATTTAATCCACTATGTTTCCGTGTTTCTTGGCAAGCCCCTCGTAATTTTCATTTCAAGCCTTGCGGCCTGTCGCTCGCAAAAGTTGCTGGTGTACCAAGCTTGATACAGTTTCGAGCGTAAGGATAACGAAGAGGTGAAAAACGAAGAAGACGAGTTTTACTGTAAAAGGCTCGAGAACCATCTTTGTATCAGTGTGTTACACCCAACGAGTGTGCTATACAGACTGTACAATTTTATTCGAGTTTCAATCGTGAAATCTTGATTCCAAGTTTGTTGCAACAGAATTAAAAAGAAGAACAAAAAAAGGTAACGTCACTCTCGTGCACGTGTATAATTTCACTCAATCGTAATTGAAGCGACGCTTTCCGTCGAACCGGAAACCGTATGCTGCACTGTTTGGCGCACCGACCAATGCTGGGTTTCTGTACTTGTTGAATGAGCCGTGAAGGTGAGGCGGTCTTGCTGCGTTCTCCTCCTCGCTCTGCGCTCCCTTCAGATAAAAAGCCTCAAACTGACCGTCCGGAAGAAGAATATCCTTCAACATCTCGTCCTTTGGGTCATAAGCCATCACTGATGTTATTAAGCAGAGTGAAACCAAAAGCTGAAATAAAGGAATTCATCATTTGGTAATTTATTCTCAACGTTATTGTAGCTGCGAGGTCTAAATGCCAATTATTAATCGAGAAATAATTGAGAATGTATTACACATACGTCACCAATCAAAGGTTTGATTTCATTAGAATTTAAATGATCGAATATTTGAGACGAGAAAAATCTTTGAAAAATCATCGTCATGGAAGATACCAAGTACACTTACCTTCAATAGTAATAATAATGAAAAAAGGTTGTTAATAAATTAGTTTAAAGAAAAATTTTAAAGGAATAAGATATAGTCTTGCTTTTTTATAGAAGAGGCTCTATGATGGTGAAAATCCGAATTAAGAAAATCAAACTTAGAAAAAATGTCTGAACATTTGTGAGGATTGGGTTTTATGAGAATTTTTTTATTTAAAAAAAATGTTAACATTACTGCAGTTTCCGAAAATTTAATCTAGCGTGTCCAAAGTTTCGACACAAATGAAATGGCACGAAAATAAAATATTGGAACATCTTCGTCATGCAAGGTTTTACTCTGTTATTTATATTAATCTCTGAGTTTAGGAATATTTTTTTTTTTAATATTTTTGAAGAATATGCATATAACTGACTTTTTTAATTGATTGAAAAATCGCGAGATTTGGATATTTTTAATAGCTAGAACAGATCGGCCATTCCCATATGAAGTATCAAGATCACTGAATGAAGTTTTATAAAAACTTCCTTAAAAAATTCATATTAATTCGAATTGCAAATATGCAAAAAAATATGAAAAAAATATGCACATAAGAGAAGTTTTCTGCAAAAGAAGTTAAATTAATTTTCAAATCTTATTATTATTACCATTTTTATTATTTTAAATCAACCTCTCTTGGTATCTCAAATCGCGTTGATTTTTTTTTTCAAACTTTTCTCTTATTTCAAAATACTCAAATAAACTGTGTGGTTGGAAATATATATGTAAATCACCTTTCATTAAACATCACTGATTTCAGAATTTCGAAATTCATTTACTGATAAATTTTATCGCTGCCAGGCTTTAATTTCATGATCCGGCAATTAATGAATAATAAAATGTGTATATATGTATGTATAACATCAATTCGCACGCTTTTTAGTAAAAAAATGTGTACTATAAAAATATACGTATAATATTACATTTCTAATATTTTTCTGCAACCAAATCATCATTACATTTTTTTTTCTTTTTTGAGGAGATTAGTGAAAATACTCACCGACACATTTCCCGTTTTTGCCATCATCCCAGTAATTCCGAACGCACCTGCAATAGAAAGATACCAATTACAAAATGCTCAGCGATGAATCACGTGCGCGGTCGACATGAAGAAGAAGAAATGAGTTTAGGACTCCTTTTTCTTCTTCTTCGTCTTCTTCTTCTTCTTCTTCTTGCTAAACCAAGTAACTACCAATTTACCATTCACCCGACTCTAAGCTCTAAATATCACCGACAGTTTTCGATGATCAAGATTCACGTTTCACTTTAAGCTTCTCTCGCAGTCGTGTGAAATGTGATAAAACGATAAAGCCTAGACGACGGTGTAACGAGTAGTAAGAACGTCGGCGTAAACATAGTATAACATGTAGCAAACCAACAGCAGCTTTGAACTTACCGTTGGTATAGCGAAAGTGAAAGTCGTTCGTGTGTGCCCAATCCTTCTAGCACTTTGCTTCTGGTGATATAGGTTTGCCTTTACGGCCTTGCTGCGATACACGATGCGCAACGTTTGGCATATTGACATCTGAGACGGGTGACGAAGCCGCAACTTGTACACTTCTCGCACGCATATGTATAAGCTCTCTAAAATCTATCCGGAAGCTAATGAAAGTCGAGTGAGAATTAAAACGCGCGACCTACACTGTCAAGCAGATCATTTACCTCTATCGTTGTAAAAAGTAAATTCCTCTCGACTCGCTAGCTTCAAACTACCCAAACCCGTTTCGACCACTTTCATTAAATATATTTTTTTAAATCTCTATTTATAAACTAATTACAGTCTCTTAATCAGACACTTGGATTTATACTATGTTATACACGGCAGTGGATGCAGCGATTCGAAACGACGAAGTAAATAAAATCTCTCACAATTTTCCTAGAACCTTTCTTTTTTTATTGATACAAAAATCAAAGGGGAATCACTTGACACAAAATTTCTAAGGAGAAACAACATTTTTTAAGGATTGAACGTATTTTATGGCTTTTTTTTAGGATAACACATTCGTGATAATGCGATAGTGTACTATATTATTGATACTAGATTATCGGTACCACTCGAATGAAAAAGGATTAAAACTATTATCTTGCCAAAATGAGTTCTTGTTTACTTTTTTTTTTCTAAAAACAAGATAATAAATAAAACATAAAATTACATTGTTTAATGAAATCCCTTTTCAATTTAGTGGTCTTTGCTACTTCAGTCGAAACGCGGATTATTTTCTTGCACCGATGATTATCACTCGTATTTAAAACAAAAAAAAAGTATTCTGAAAAGAAATATTATCTTCTTTAAATCACAATAATAAGTGTATGGAATTATGTTGAATTATTAAGACTTTCATCAATGGAATTGTCGGTTATTAGCTTATTAGAATAATCATTTGAATGATTTTTTTAAATAAATATTTTCCGTCTCTGAGCTTTTACAATTGAAACACAATTATTTTCTTGCATCGAAAAAAAAAGTATTCTGAAGAAATAGTACTATTTTTTTTAATCAAAATAATAATTGTATATTAGGGTGAATTATTGAGACTTTTCAAAATACAATTGTAATTATTTTGTCAGAATAAATTAAAAAGGAATGGAATTTTTTTTCCCTCCTTTTTTTTCAAACTAGTCGTTTCCATCACTGAGCTGTTATTGTCGATAAGCGATTATTTTCTTTGCACCAAAATTGACAATAGTATATTATAAAATAACAGGGACTCGTTAAATAATTCAATTTCAGTGTTTTTTTCCTCGATATACTTGTCTTAATAGTAGTTTGTGACACCGAGATAAGTACGATCGGAGACAATGTGACGTAGCGCATTGTCCGAATTATTAATAGTGAGGTATCGCTGTCGAGAATCACAGCGTTCGATAATGTCCGCTCTCGGAATGTTTAACACATCGCATATACCAGGAGCTCCTCTCGGAGAAGCCTCAATTATTTGTCTTACATGGATTCGTTAAGGAAGTTCTTTACGTATCAATAGTAATAATAATATTATTACAACGTTGTTGTGGCTACCATAACTAATAGCTAATCGTCGATCACGTAAAACGCTAACTATCGTATAAAATTGCAAATGCTCGATTCTTTTAGATCACACCACGTTCTTACTGAACTACTACAGTATCTGCTGTTACTACCATTATCATATACAATTTTATCGGACTCTAGAGATTTTTTTTATGCAAAGACGACTCCAGTTCTATTTCCAGGCACTGTGACATTCATTGTTAAACACGTACGACAGTACGACGATTTTTAGAATCTTCAATTTCTTTTTCATTGTATTTTGTACAGATTTGCAAGTTTCCAAATCAAGCTTAAGTCAAATTTTTCGTAATACTCGCAAATTTAGTATCAAAATCTAACGACTTTAAGTATAATTAAAAATCGGATTGCTTCTCCAATGAACAAACCGTAAATTGTTGCAAACTAGAAAGAAGATTTCGAATTTTGCAAAAATCTCAAATTTATCGTGTGTGAAAATAATTGTTTTTCTATCTGCTTATCCGGAAACCATGATTTATACGTTTTAGGTATAATTAATCGATATTGATTTGTTTCTCTAACAAAAAATATTAGATATTATAAATGTTGAAGAAGAATAGGAATCAATATCTCTCGTGTAAAATGAATTTCTTTACTCGCATATTCGAAAACTCGCAAATCCTTAGTATTTTTACATTTACTCGCGGTTACTTTGTTCGTTTATTCTATTCTCTCGCGTTCGAAACAAGTAAGCGAAAGGTACACAGATTCCTGGGAAGAAATTAACCGGTAGTATCATTCGTCACGCGGTACCTAAATAAATATATTTATATCTTAATATCTACGGTGCTCGCACACGATTCTATTTCGTTTATGTACATATCATTGTACATCCGGAGACGCTTGACATGGGATCTTCTCTCTCTCTATCGTTAATTTTAAACGGAATATAAATATAAGTCTAATTTAGTTTTAGCGTTTTGCGGAGACGTGAATGGCGAGAACCAAGCGATAGAGAAACGCCCAAAAACGGCTTGAATCGACTTCCATCGACTGTTGCGAACCCATCTTGCTTCCTCCTTTTTAAGTTGCTCGATTCCCTGTCGATGATTAATAATTTAGAAAAAAAATTAGTTCCAATTTATTTTCTAAGCGCATATGCAAGTAAATTAAATGGACGATTCTCATCGCGTATGCTGCATACCGTTTCATCATTCCATATAGCCTGGAGCTGAGTTCCCAACATAACTACCGTGAAAATTGCGAATAAAAGAGCCTCGAACGTTAGGAACAACAAAAGCACAACCGTGGCTGGTGGACTAAAGGTCGAACATTCTCTCCACTCCTGTCTTACACAGGTGGTGAACTGTTGAATGCATAAAAACAGCGATTGCAGAGAAATCCCGGCAATGTAGAACTGCAATCATTTAAAATGATGAATTTTCGATATTCCATAGGAAATACCAAGCTGTTAAATCCTGTTAAGAATCTTGCTCGGTTTCAAATTGAAGAAATCGATTTTTTGGTTTATTATAAAGGATTCACTATTTTTCTTTGTTATAAAAATGTCTTCGAGATTTTCCTGTTAAGGATGTCTCTGGAGTGCTACACACATAGTCAAGTCAATGCTCAATATTTTTTTAGCATTTAGACTTGAAGATTCATTGATTAATTATCTGTAAAGGGTGACTTTTATTACAGAATGTATCCATACTTTAGAAAAATATTAAATGTGATGGATTTACAAAGATATTAACTGGTTAATCACAATTTCGGAAGTTCTTGTTCTGTTTTTATTTATTCGTAGAGGAAGCTTTGTTTTCGTGATTTTTTTATTTTATTTTATTTTATAAATAAAAATTTGTATTCTTTACTAGAAATAAATTCTAGAATGATACGTTTTTTTCGATAAGTAAACCGAGCAGGGCCCTTAGATTTTGTGAAATTTTGTGAAAAACTCACAGTAAAAAGTACGAAATATTTTTGATTATTCTCCCCAACACAATTATTAACCCAAGGACAATGATGATCCATTTTTCTGATACATCTGCAATCACAATTAAAATACCTCTGAAAGTTTTGCTTAATTATAAAAAATATATATTCATTAGAATTCTTTAAGAACAATATTTCTCTAATAAATTGTCACATTTTATTATGGAAGACTCACCTTTGGCAAACAGAGCAATGATGAGCACGGTCTGGCTTGATGGAACAACATCTGGGACATTTAAATATTACTTGACCCTCTCTAAAGCCCATTTCCTGTATCATGTCTTTAGTAGCGTTTCCCTTTGGTACCGCACCCTAATAAACAAATTTAGAAAACAATTAAAAGATGAAACCATAATTATCAAAGGTAGACATGAAAATATTGGAAAAAAGAAATAAATCACAAAAACTCTATGAGGAAGCAAAATGTAAATATGGGGCATTTCGTGTTAAATCAGAGAGTCATTCCCCGCGACACAGCAAATAATTTTTTTTTAAAATGTGTTTTTTTTTTACAAAGAAATAAGGCCCAATTTATTTTACCCCTCTTCTTGTTGGTTTAGCATGCTTTTTTTTCATTAAAATTGGACATAACTCAAAATATACCATAAAAAAAATTGTCTATAAATTTTGTGGTGTAAGAATATAACTTTCTTTTACAATGTACAAGTGGGATCTATTATCCTTATATTTTTTTTATTCATTTAGAAAAATGGAGAAATTTGGAGATGTTAATATTGTTTTCTATCCCCAAAAAAAAAAAAAAAGCAAGGTAAAAAAAAATATCTTGAAGAATTTCTGCATCTTTCATTTTTTGACTATAATATATAAAGCATTTCTAATAAAAATGTATTTCAAGAAAGTGTGTTCCAAGTATATGATTAATCCGTGGCAATGATTTTAAAAAAAATGTATTGCTGCAAACATGTTCAAATACTACATTTTAAAGAACATTTTTCTTTTTAGTTTACATACATCACATAGCTAATTTCAGATAATAGGGATATTCTGCAATGTAGCCCTAAAGTGTACCTTTCTAGGGTTAATAGTTCATAATTACTCACCGGATCAGTAAACATTGTTCTAAAGTGTGATGCAAAGGCCATAAAAGCCAGTGTTTGAAAAATAGCCATATTCAAGCTTGCATAAACTGTATTTATGTTAGGCAGCAGTATCACCGCCATAACTACAAATTCTGCGTATATTATAAGTCCCCATGTTAATATAGCACAAATAATCCCACAAATATCCTGAAAAAAAAAAAAATTTAAGTTAAACCACTGTGTTCAGCATTTTATAAATATCCTATTAAACACAAAGTAGATTAATGCTGTCCTTATATTACAATTTCTTATTAAGCAACATAACAGTAATGTAAAAAAGGATTTCCTGTAAAATTTGCTGAATAGGAAATTGTAAATACAATGTCAACATCAATGTAAAAATCCTGTTTATAGGGATAAAAAAAATATATATTTATATATTTCTGTACCTTAATGCACCAAAATTTTCCACTGCAACATTTATTATGAATATCCCTTTCCCTGTGAAAGGGCATATACTCGTAGTCCATTCTGATGAATTGGCTTTTTTTTGTGGCCACAAGGATTACCTAATAAAGTGGGAACTAAGCTAATGACAAATGAACCAGTGGTGCTGCAAATGCATCGGCTGTGCAATTGTTCATGTTTGGCTTTCTCTGAAAACAGTTTAATTCATAAACTCAAGAATTCGATGAAAATTTGCGAGGATATAGGCACTGACATTAAACATCAATTTTAATACGCTGTTCGAAGCTATTAACAACATAACCTTAAAGTTGTGCGATACTCACATAAATCTGTGATTTGTCTCCTGTAGCTTCAAATAACGAAGAGTGGAATCGAGCATTTGTTATTCATTCTGCAACACTCGTCAAACGGTCAAAGGTACTCGGGAATATCGAGTTATGTGATGTTACGCTCATGTGTCATCTGTCACATAATACACTTTAAGCAAGGCCGACAAACTTTTATGCCGAAGAACACGAAATTCTAGAAAAGTATCGTTCCTGTTGCGTCCTAATAATTTCGGACACCCCGTACTTTCGGAGGTAAGCTGGAGAACTCGAGCTTTCGCCGCTTTTTGCCACACAGGTAAAGTGTCGCTGGTATCGTTTTATTTATGTGTGTGCTGCACGTTATATTCACGTACAGGACATACAGGATTACATACACGCTTTTGGCATGACCGAAGTCACACTCACATATTTATCAAAGAAAATATATCTGTGATCGATATAACCCAAGCGCATGAAACTCTCAAGGGACTCAGCCCTACATAGGAATTAGCAAAAGCTACTATCAAGTTGATTAACTATTTTAATCTACTTATAATCTTCAAACTTGTATTTGAGGGTGCGGAAAATGGAAAGGGGACAAAGGTACACAGAGTACGGGTGCATAAATACTTTCAGCTTCCTGCGATAGAAAAAGCTTTGTTTTTGTGAGACGTTTTTTTCGATCCAAGAATTTATTATTATCATGTTAAAAAGCATGACTTTTGTAAAATACCCATTTGGATCGGCAGAATTATGCATATAGTCTAATAGTCTCTTTGATAGGTCAGAATAAGGTGTTTACGACAAAACTGTAAGACACTAATTGGGCCATTTCCGGGAGAGCGTACACTTGCAAAATCTTATGTTCAAACAATGAAAGACAAGAAATAAACTATACCCGTTTCATCTAATAAAATGTTGTTCGTCTAATAAAATTTGTACACTTTTTTTTATATCGTTACCAAACACTCTTATCTTTCCAATGTCATGCGGGCTTAGGTGGTCACCAATTGGGCCATTGACCTTAGTCACATTCATTTATAATTGGATACGAATTTGTCATGCGCATCACGGGTGGTTTTCCTTTTTCCATTTGCAGCAGTATGTGCCAGTATGTGCTCTGGGCTCTGCGCTTGCACAGCATAGACGATGTCAGTAAGTGTTAATTCATAACCTCCCAAACAAAGCGTTGTCAAACGTCGCAACATTGTTTATTTACCGGTGAACCACTAAACAAACGTAAAAAATGAGTAAACGCAAGAGAACACCTAAAGTGATGAGCGTACCGACCGAAACGTCTACAGGAAGTAAATCTTGGACCCACGACGACAAGTGCAACCTTCTGAAAGGACTTAAAACCTACGGACACACGGATATTGACAGTATATCTGCCATGTTGCCAAACAAAACAAAGCCGGCAATAAAAATAATGATACACAAAATAATGCAAAAAGCCAAATCCGTAACGTACAACAAATGTCCAGCATTAAACACTTGGCTCGAATCGGGAACTTTCGATGACAAGAGTCGACCAATTCCACAAGCATTGAAATACATATCTCTGTTTGAAAAACATCCAACGCCGGAGGAGAGCGGAGGTTTTGATTTTAGGTACGTTAAGTTTTTGTACTCATTAATTTGAATTAAATAATTAATATAATGTAAATTGTTCGCAATGTTTTTCCATTAGAAAAAATTCGTGTAGCAATTTGAAATTGGTCACGAAAGGGCCGCGCTTGGGATAAATAAAAGAGTAGCGGCAGTGCTTTGTTTAAAGAGAAGCGCCGTTTTTCATTCAATTTTATCTTATTCTCGAGTCACTACCGCGACTCTGGATCAAGTCAATAGAAAAACTTTTTTTTTTACAAATATTTACTTATCTAACAAAAAATCAACTTTACTACTATTTAAATCTAAAAAGCATTATTCAATTTCGATTACAAGAATTTTATAATCTGGAAAAATGTTGCGTACGAAAATTTATTAGCGGCTGCCCACCGTAAAGTTACTATTGTTTCTAATTCTTTCCATTTTTTTAATTGTTGAAAACAGGTCGAAAAAAATAGATGAAATTGCCACCCCATTTCGGGTCCATTACCAAAAAATCTTATTTTCAAAAATTTTGAAAAAAGGGTATTCAGCATTTTTTCAGATTTTTAAAAATGCGTCGTTCGATAATTTGTTTTAAAAAATCGTAGATACTTTAAAATGTGTAAAAAAAAAAGAATTATTGCTTTTTAGAGTTATGTCGATCGCATAAAAAATTGCGGACCCGGCCGGAAGGGCCAAGAGTCAAACCGAGGTCGAAAACCAGATGGAACACCCCTTATAAAAATAAACAATCCTCAACTTTTGTATAAATGCTGAAAATATATTTATCAAACAAACTTTTATTCATCTGTATATTTATTTTCAGAGCTGCTTATGACTATCTTCATCGAATGACTCTTGGACTTCCAGCAATAGATCTTCCTGCAGGGACCCTTGAAAAAATGAACGCTCTTATGAAGGAAATAAAGGCAGAAGTTTGGCCTGCATCGGAAGACGAAATTGTTGGCTACCTTGGCACATTGGGCATGAGGGAACCTGCACCAAAGTGTTATCCACCAATGAATAAGCTTAATTGCATCAAAAATGATTGCTGGTTAAATATGGAAGAAGGATCGATGGATTGATATTTTTTAAATTTTAGGTGATTAATAAAAGCTTTTATTTTTTTTTTATATGAACAAATATAGATATGCCTTTTATTCGTGATAGATCATTCGTGTACACCAACAGTTTATTCTGCCTGTGTTGTCTATACAATCTGTTATTTTTTGTTTGTTTTGTTTCTAATGGCAAGTCAATATTTTATTAGCTAACAATTAATTTTGCTAAAATCGCCATTACTCGCGTTACGAGCATTTTATCTCACACACATCGCTATTTATCATCTACGTTTAAATAAAAACTTTCAATTACATTGATATTCTTAAAATTTCGCGCAGATCTGAAAAAAAAATATACATCCAATGTTTGCGAATTCAGGGAATAGTCGCAGAAGATAAATGCTATAAAATACAAGGGCCTTGGTTTTATGATTTAAATTTTGAAATTAATGTTCACTGACAAAAATCTATGTTTTCCGTATATTTCATATTCCTTAAAAACAATAATTTTTTGGAGTCTCGCGAAATTTTGCGCGAGTAACGGCGAGTGAAGCCCTTCTTTTTAATAACAGAGTTCAGCATCATTGAAGTATTTTTGTATCTATAACTTTCAACGAAAAAAAAGAAATTGCTGATATCCGTTATAAAATAAGGGCTCTATTTCCCATTTATATTTCACTCAACAGCGGTTTTCTTTAATATCATTTATTATAATTATCTTTTTATCTAGCTATAATTCGCCGTAATCTCGCGACATTCGACGTGATTTCAATATACTGTGCGTGTACAAGATCATCTTTTATGACCAACAAGGTGCACCGTTTTTTTTTCTTTCTCTTTTGGTTTTCACTCAATACAATATCTTCAATTAATAATCCCGGGAATGCAACAAATGTACAAGCTTCTCGACGAAGCTGGAGAATCTTCGAAATGCTTTCTCTTTTTCGTTTCTTTTTTACATGACGCTTTTTTGATACAGTGGATTATAGGAGCAGGATTAAGCAAGAATTTCTTGCAAAGGACATTGCACGATTAATAATTAATCATTCATTAATTAAATCAAGAAAAAATTCTGCCGCAACGATTGCATCTCTGCTGGCAAGCCTTTGAAATATTTCACATGCCGTTCAAGAAAGGCTGAAACTTTGCCTTCAAAAAAAAGAAAAAAAAATTCACACTTATTCGTTCTAATTGCAGTTAATCCTTCAGTATCTCCCATGCGTCATCTTCGAGTTTGGAGTTCCAATCTGTAGCCTCGTTTTTCACCTCAAAATCAATCAGAGCGCCTTCCTTCACCTTTTTCTCTTTCGTTTTGCGTGCTGCCGGCTTATTTTCCGTCGGGCTTTCAGCGTTTGCTTGCTTCGAATTATTTCCCCATTCCCAGTCGTGAATCGATGAACTGCTACTCGAAGCACTGCCTCTGCAAATTGTTTTATATTTCAATTAAAATGCTCTTTTAAAAAATTATGTTAGAGTGCTGTTTTGAACATGTATTTTAAACATTATTTCACGTCAGTCCAACCAATGCATTTTTTTCTTATAATACTTCTGATAATAGCAAAAAAAAAATTTCTCTTGATTGAACGGACGTCGAATGCATCTTTTATTAAAAAAAAAGAAAAGTAACTCTTAAGAACATTTCTTGAGGATAAACAAAAAATTGAAACTCACTTTACATTCGACCCAGTAACCAACGCCGATTTTTCGTTGGAGTAGGAATTTCGCGAAGAATTATTTTGATAAACATTCGATGAATTCTGGTAGTGGTCGTTGGAGTCGTATTGACTCTGTCCGGATGAATTGGTCCCACCTATGTCGCCCCAGCCTCGTCTGCCCAAGTCGCCGACCTAAAATCCATCAATAATCGTTTTAATAATCCGACAAATCAATCAATCGGAGATTTCACTGGCGAGGCCAAAAAGGAGCAGTAATAAAAATAATAATAATAATAATAATAATAATAGCTCGGTATTTTCAGTAATGAAATTTCGGTTATCAACGGAGGAGTTATAAATAAATTTCTAATTGGCAATCTCTACCTTAGATGCTAAATTATTGACCTGAGCACCCACGTCTTCTAGAAGAGTACCATCTCGTACCTAATAAAACGAAAAGTAATTGAACAAAAGTAAATCAACAAATCATAAAGAACTGAAATTTAAAAAAAAAATAAAAATAGTAAAGCAATTCTGATATTTGTTTCCGTAGGATTTTCTAGGTGATACCTTTTGTGAAGCCATTCCACCGATTTTTATAGCATTTTCTGTCGCCTTGCTCGCTATTTTTGACGCTGACGACGAAAATACAGACCAGCCCTGTAAATCAATCATTACTGTAATTATCGATTGTTAAGAACGTCCGCCGGGAATTTGCAAATTGAAATAAATAGTCTTACGCTCGCTAGAGAGGACACGGCGGTGTCGAAGAATTCCTGGGAAGAGCTTTTGGGCGGGGCATCCATCTGGTAACCGAAACCGCCGTATCTTCCACCCTGGTTAGGCGGAAGGTTTCTAAAATCAAGTGGTTATGAGTATATGAGTTCGTAGCAGGTTTATCCGATAATACAAAATCCGATGAACAAAACATTCGCTTTTTCGACGATTTTAACGTATTTATGGCTTTATGAGTAGGTTTTTGTTATTGATACAAAAAATAAGCAACAAATACAAGGAGTTCAAATTATAGATACCAAATTTTTTTAAAAATTATGATGGCAAGAGAACATTAATTAAAAATATTTATATTGCAAGTAATACAACTTTTTATTTTTAAAGTAATTAAGCATGCTAATCTCTTGTCCCATTTTAGGATTAAAATCAACTTACTAAACAAATACACATTTTTCTTTATTTCCTTTTTTAATTTAAATTATAGATCTAAAATCCTGTATATTTAAAACTGATAACAAAGTTAAACATTTGATCAGAGATGTAATCACAATCAAAACAGAAACTCACTCTGGCCTGGTGGCATTTTCATTTTGCTTTCTCGCAAAGAAATTCTCAGTCTGACTTTTAAATCCTGGTGAATTGATGTTCTGATAAGAATTCTGATCTTGATAAGAGCTGCCGTAATCCTGTCTTTCATCTGTATAAGAAGGACTTGGAAAACTCTTGGCGCTTGAGTTGCTCGGTGTCCAAGATTCGCCTTTAGCTAATGCAGCAATCTACAAAAATTCAATTATTCCTTCAGCAATTACTCTAACACATTAGCACATCCAATTCCTAGATTCTCCTTTATTTAAAATCACTGCTCCATTCACCTTATCTCTGTAAACCGCAGCAGCTTTAGTGTTGTAACGTTGCGAAATAGGCATAGAATCATCCCAATCAGATTGAGTTTCAAAGAATTCTCTGGCATTTCTATTTCCGCCTACTTTCATCTTCTCCAGCTCCAGATCTTTCCACTTGTCCATAGAAACAGATCGGACAAACGATAAATGAACCCCGAGTCCTCTGTGCTTTCCAGAGCACTCCAGACATATCCATATTCCATATGTGACAGAAACCCACTGTGGATTGTGGGCACCACACTCGAAACATTTCTGCAATTTTAGGAGTGGGACATTTTTTTTTTATTTTAGAGATACGTTTTCCATACGTTTTGGAGTATAGTTTAGAAAAAAAAAAACGTAGCATAAGCTTACGTTGTTTTCGTCCCGAGGCTTCAATTCACCCAATACTCTACGTGTCCGAGGACTCGCCATTCTCTACACTAACGAAAATACACTATTACTCTGGTGACAATGTTGGATATATATATTTTTTTTTTTCAGAAAACCTGAGAGCACGTTAAAGATGAGCAGAAACCACGAGACCTGCCAAAATGACCAACGACCACCACTTTGGCAAGTCCGCTTACTACTGTCTCTTGGCCCACTTGATTTGTCTCCGAGATAAAGTTTTTAGAGGAGCACAGGTTGCCACACCGATAGCACTACCACGTTTTCCAGGAGTTCAATGCCCAATGAAAATTCACAGGGACGTGTAGAGTGTTTTGTTATATTACGGGTCAATTGACCGATCAAGGAGTCTGCTGGAACTCGGTGAAGTTGACCAATCGACTTTTGACTTCATAAACGTTTTCTTTTTTTTGCAGATCGTTTGTTGATCGTTTGGAAGTGATTGTTGAATTAATTATGTTTGTCAGATAACAGTTTCGATAAATGATGAAAACTAAAAATTGACGTTGACTTAAGCGAAATTTTTTTTCCTTTCTTCGTTTTAACGATGGCCAATCGACGGGGAATCGATTGCAGGTCATAGGTAAACGAATTACAATGATTGTCGAATCGTTACTTCAATAAATCTTGCAAAAAAACGTATTTTGTGTTTTTTATTGGGCGGTTACATGACCGTGAGAAGTTAACTGTGGATTTTTTTTTAATTGGCAAGTTTTTTTGCTCAATGAGGGCTCAATCGGTTCGGAATTGTCTGTAGGTCACGAATAATCCAATTAAAACGTTTGTTGGTCTCTGGTTTGAATAAAATACGTAAATGACCATCGATAACAACATGTTACTAGGTCTACACGTTTGCATTGGCCAGAGGAGCTCCGAGTGCTCTGATTGTGTTCGTTTAGCTCGGAAGCACTATAGTTCCCTCTGGCGAGTGGGTTTTCAGCAGCAAGCACTTTCTGCAGAGATTTTCCACTTCTGCTCAGCCACAATAATCAAATTTTTCATAAGTGTAATCACCAGTAGTCAAGTAATGCTGAATGGAATAAAAAAATATGAATTTTTATTCCATTCTGCGTTAGTTCATGTCGATACGACAAACTTAACTACTCGCTGCTGAATCCCAACCCCACAGAGGGAGCTACAGTGCTTCCGGGATAAACGAACACAATCAGAGCACTCGGAGTTCCTCTGGCCAATGCAAACGAATAGATATATTGATGGTGGGAGTAAATTACTGGTAAATTATGTTATTTACCATTTTTACCGATAAATTCACCGGCTAATTTACCGTTATTTTTGGTGAATATAGTGTATAGCAATGCCCAAAAACCCAAATCTTAATTTCAATTCGTAAGATATCAAATGGTATAACTAACGCGCTAATACCTGCTAATACTATGAAAAGAGTTGATATACTCGTTAAATATACTTATAGGATACCGAGCGTAATATTCATAAACGATAAGAGTTGATTTATGTATGTTTTACAATGCGCCCACAAACTTATTTAAAAAAAACCACAGTCAACTCTTGGTAATATGACCACTAGTAAATTCCGGTTATTTGACCTTCCTAGGGATATATATCCAGGACACATATCTCAACAGGGACTTTTAGTGTTGCCGATGTTTTCCCCATTACTTATACGAAAATTACAAAGCATAAAATTCGATCCTTACAATTCCCCAAATTAACTTATGAAACCTTCGAATTACACAAAATAGTGCCTAATGTAATTTTAATAAAATGACAAAATTTTTTATTTACGAGCGATTTGAGCGTTAACGAGGCACACACGCCTCTTCCGGTAGTCTCGCGCATCGCCACACATCTGACTTTGCGCATCCTTTAACGCGCAACCCCACCCATCGTCCATGACAAATGCAACTTTTACTTCCGGCTAAGTTGGGGACCTCGGTGCGAGATATATTTTTTGGGTTTACCAGTGTTCTTGCGGTAGTGTGCCTGTGTTATCCTGCATCCATCCTCGTCAACTTCTCACCACTCGTACGATACAAATTGCAATTTGCAGTCCTATATCTCAAAGGGATATATTTTGTTTGTCGTATGTCCATCCAGAATCTTAACACATTCGGTAAATATCGTTCAAAAAGCCTAGGCATATATATTTAATCGTTCAATTAAAAGTCATCGTCTACGATCTCTCTCTCGCGGCTCAAGATAGCTTTGTAGTACAAAATGGCGGTAGCGTCTTTGCCTTGCATCACGGCACGCAATCTGGCTTCTAGATTTTTTTCTTTTTTTTTCTTTTTAAACGAGTCCAATGGAAACACGAGACGATGATTCTGGAGCCTCACGAATGTCGCACACAACGCTTTCTATCGATCTCTCTGCGCATTCTCTTGACCATGTAAAATTCTTGTTTTATTTTTTTAACGCATTTTTTTTCTTTTCTTTTCAGACCCCTTTGCAGATGCAATCAAGGGTTCAGATGATGATGTCCAAGACGGTCTCGTGCATATAAGGATCCAGCAGCGGAATGGTCGTAAGACCTTAACAACGGTGCAAGGACTATCTTCGGAATATGACTTGAAGAAAATCGTACGAGCATGTAAAAAGGTGAGCGAAGGATTTGTGATGAATTATTATTCTCGCCACGAGGATTTTTTTCTTTTTATTTTTTTGTGTAGTGTCCTTCAACGCTCTGTCAATTTGACGCGATTTCTAAATATAGAACAGACGCGTATTAACAGTTTAACACACGCACGAAGATTGTGTGTATACTGCCAATTGGAATCGAACTTTGAACGAATACATCGTAGATAATACAGAGAATTCGGATGCAATGCGCGGACATCATTTTTCTTTTTTGTCATATTTACCGTTTTAACCGGTTTTGAAATTTTTTTTCCACTTTATGATGCTACGCGGTCTTATTTTTTTTTATTTTTATTTTTTTTTACCGTTTGAAACAATGCAGTGTACTCGTGACTTTGATTGGTCTATATTTAGAACTCAACCTTGTCCTACTTTTAGTTATGCTAACATATATTTTGTAGACTCGTGTTTCCTACACGGAATTGAAACAATAAATATCGATTGATAGAAGCTTTTTTAAAAATTACATAGTTGATATTGAGGAGAGGTTACATTTGTATTTTGACAAAAAAAACGTGTTTTATCATTTTTTTAAATTAATATCCTACAACTTTTCATGTTTCATTTTTTTTTTTTTTTATTGATACAATAAAATAAAACATGTTCTTTTTGTCTAAAATGAGTGTACACTCCTTTTAAGGATGTATTACATATAAATTGCCAACCAAAGGTTTGATTTTAATATGAAATTAATTCTATGATTTATTTAAAACATATTGGCTATTTTTATAGATTCGTCTAGCAAATTTTTAAATTTCTGTTTTTTAAATTTGTTAAGGTTTTTTTTTAATTAAAAATATTTGTTTAATAATTTTTTTACTTTTTTTATGAAGATTTATTTAATAAGAATTTTAGTATTTTGTAGAAAAGGAAAAATGTTTGAAAAATTGAACATCATTGAGGAAAATAAGAACATAATTACTTAATAATAATTCTAAAGTTTTTAATCAATTAGTAAAGAAAAATGTTCAACAAATTCAATAATACTATTTTTTATATGAATTGAATTCTCTGATTAATATCCAAACACATGATTAAAAAAAGAAAAATAATTTAAAAACTCCTTTAAAAGAAAAAAAACTGTTTAATCAATGCTACTGAAACTTTTTCTGTGAAGTGTGAAATCAGTCTACAAAAATATGCAAAATGACGTTTCCTCCATTTCATCAAATAATTCTGTATTTAAAAAAAAAAAAAGTATTACAAACATTAGCATATTCATTTCTTATTTCTAAAAAATATTAAATTTCCTATTCAATTTTTCGAACAATTATCTTTTTTGGTTGTATTAGGTTTTTTTTATACTGTTATTTAAAATCAATTTTCTTGGTGCCGTCACCAAGAACTTTTTCCTACTGGAAAATCAACATAAAAAATTAACGGAGTCACCATGACTGCTAAATCTAGAGAGAAAACACCGGAAATGTGTATCAAATTGTCTTAATAGTGTATTTTTGGACTTTAGTTGAATTTTTAGTGCCTATTTAGAATAAAAATATTAGTATTAATGTTAAGTTTAACATGGTTGGGTGATTTCTATAAAACGAAAAAAAAATAATAATAATTTATAGGAGTTCGCCTGCAATGGGACTGTAATCGAGCACCCGGAGTACGGGGAGGTGCTTCAGCTGCAGGGGGACCAGCGTGAGAATATATGCCAGTGGTTAACTAAATCGGGTCTGGCAAAACCTGACCAGCTCAAGGTTCATGGTTTTTAATCATCGAAAAAAGAAAGAAAAGAAAAAAAAAAAGAGAAAAACCATCGATGCCACTACCTAAGACAACTACTACTCCACCTTCACCGACACCTTATCATCTTAAATTATCTGTATCAGTCGCTACTACTACTTGTTGAATACTTCGTGGGATATCCTATTATATACACATATATATTTCAATAAAAAAGAAAAAGAATAAAAAAAAAGGTAAAAAAACGTGGAAGAAGCAACAAATATATAACGTGAAATATCACATATATAAGCACAATATTCATAATCAGACAAGAAAAAAAAAAAAGGAATAAAAAAAATAATAACAATTTTGTAAGAACTGATAGGAAGCAATACATTTAAACAGCCTTATGTTATATAATTTGCTGAAACTTTGTCACTTAAAGGTAATAGTATATTAAAAAAAAAATAATTGTAGAGAACTTTTTTGAGAGAATTGATATACAAGAGATAGATACAGATAGACGCGGATGGATGCACTTTTTGGTGTTAGATAGTATGTATCTGGGCGCCATCGACGTGTTCAGAGAGGTCAGACAAAATGGTTGTTAGCTTAGGCTTCGGATTGGCTTCTAATTTGTATAACTACAGAACGCTCTACATTATTTGTATACAGTAAAAAAAAGACAGCAAACTTCCGTTTGAGCTTTATGATGTCTCACACACCGCATATATACTACTATAAACACCATTAACTTTTCAATTTTTTTTTTCCTCAACTTTCGTGCCTTTTATTCCACATTGTGTTATTTATTTAGATGAGAAATAAATGAAATAAACAAAAAAGAACAAACTTAATAAGAAGAAATACAGCAGAAAAACGACGTTTCAATGTTAATCAACGTTTCGCCGAGAGAACACTCGTTCTCTTCGTCTATATTAAACAGTATTGACTTAATAATTAATTGTTTCGAATAAAAAGAATTAAAAAAAAAAAAAAGCAGAAAAGGAAAACGATAATGTGGCTCTAGATAAATAAATGGCAATTCACTAGTAATTAGCACATCTTTGTAATTCCCGAAATCCAATGTTATTTCCAACCGACGAAAAAATTCGGGTAAATCCTAATAATTTGCCCCTCTGGGTATTAAACCTGTCGATTTTAATGTATTTCACACGATAAAACTTGTGTTAATGAAGATTGAATGCAACGCACGGCCGCGATGCAAACGGGTCATTCCTCAAAACCGGTTCTTTGAGGTAAAAATCCCATCGCAAGATCCGACGATCCGACCATTTCTGAGAAAAAGACTGTGCGGCAAATTAGTCTCGGTGCATTCTTTGTATTTTTGCATACATATTGTTCATAATTCAATAATAACAATTGAACGTTAAAAAAATGTTTATTTTTTTTTACATCTATACATTTTCATTATTTTCCATATTGCTCGTGCATTTTTTTTTTTCTTCGCTGAGTCGACAGATCCGAAGGTGGCAAAAACGACAAACAAGCTTGCGTTCGATGGTAAATCATCGAAGAAAAAGTGGAAGGGGCTTAGAAAAAAAAAATTCCACGAGCATATTTGATCCCTCTCCGAAAGCAGTTTAATTTTATTTTTGCAGGAGGGTAATGCGATAAGGCAGCAGGCGGACTCGACAAAATTCGTAAGCGATCGCGTTGATTCAAATAGTTACCCCACTCTTTGGCTCCTTCACTTCCATACCACGATCGCATTCTTCCGAGAAAGCAGAACGCATAATAGCCTCAGGCTATTGACGAATATTACTTTCAGCAGACGGAGTTCCGACAATGACGGAGAATCATGCGAATGTCTGATGATTTCTCTTATCGAACGTTGTTGATTTCTTTTTTCCTTTTCTTTTTTTCGCAGCATGATAGTCGATATTAGAAACGGTGGCATATGTGACGAGGAGTCAATCTAGACAAAGATATAAGATTTGAAGCGAACTATGCACGCCAGAGTGACTGCGCGGTCATTCATTAAGTCATTGTACTGACTCTATTGAGTACATGACGATCATCGAGCAAAAATTTCTAGATAAGACAGAGATATAAATGAGGTAACGCTACAATCACGCGTTGCGGTTGTGCAAATAGTGTGTATGTACAAGGTGATTCAAAATAAACCGTCGAACTTTGTTATAAGCATCAGTACAGCAATGACTTGAGGGGAGGGAGTCAGATAATATCGACGAATATTCTAAGCTACTCATTTACGTGGCCGCTGGTATATAGACAAAAAAATGTACTATTGACCTATGAAACGAAGAATTTTTTGCCAGTCGGCAGAAGCATGCGGGCAATGCGGGTCACCTACAACAATGGTGTTTTCGTTTTTACTCTGCACACTTGTGAAAGACAAACAGAAGGTCAAATATTCCCAAATAATTTTCGTTTAAGCGTGAGATAAACACTTATGGAGTGAGTGTAGCTTTTTGTTTTTTTTTAATCCTTTTTTATTTTTTGTAAAAATTTGTAAAAGTACAATTTATTGAATAAATTTTTTTTTCTTTTGATAATCATTCAAACCTATGACCTAGTTTCAATTGTACTTCTATCTCAAATCGCTACACTAAATCTCGAGTTAGTTTTTATTAAAATCTCGGGAATTTCATTGATTCTTTGTGTGTTCTGATACTTTTCAGAAAAATTGAAAGTATCCTCTATACACTAAAAGAAATTGTTCTGAAAATTTATTCTTTTCTCATTATCAGAGGATTATTATTAAAATATATCAAAATCTATTTTCTTATTTAACCATATACTTTGAAATGTAAAAGGATTAATTTATTCTTTTTAGGATAAATCTTTTATAGCTTAAGAATAAGTTAGTTTTCTATCAAATTCTCCGTCTGCTTCGACAATTAATAATTTCCTAATTACGTTGGTTTTTTTATATATGAATAGATGATGAAAATAATAATAATAATAATAATAATAATAATAATAATAATGAATTTTTTAAAACTTTTTTCCGAAATACTGTACATTTTTAGTATACGAGAAAATCAGAGATTCGACTTAGGATTTTTTTTTCGTTCACTAATGAATTTTTTTATTTTTATTTTGAATCACGCTGTATGCATCGTGACTGGTGCAATGCAGGCACACGGATAGAAAGAAGGGAGGCAAAGGAAAACCGTTAGAAGAGTAATAGATGAAATAGATTGATTCGAGAGTCAATAAGTATCTTAAAAGTGAAAGATACAATTTTCGATCAAATATATTAAAACAATGAGATTTTAGACCATTTTTTTAATTAACTGGTCCATTCAAATTTTATTAAACATACTTTAATTTTTTTCAAAGAATAAAAATAAATAAAATGATGCATACGTTGCAATTTTTTTTCCATTTTACACATAGCTTCTTTTATGCTGTATAATTAATTAACACACAACCTCATAAAGAAAAGAAAAAAGGTTGATAAAATCTAATATAATATGTTCTTAAATTCGCATTGTGAAAACTGGGAACATGCAATCTTATTTGACCTTACATTCTTGTTTCTTATTATCTTCTGAAATTTAAAAATGTACTCAACAATAATCTCTTTTCTTAAATAAAAAAATTCGTACCAAATACATTTAAAAAACTAATTTTCATTGATTTCCTAAAAAAAGACATGTTTTGATTGTTATTCTGAATCACGCTGTATCCATCATGACTGATGTGCAACGCAGTCAGGATATTAAGGAGAATTCAAAGAAAGGCCATAAGCCAAAACTAACATAGACGAAATACATTAATCCGCAAATCAATAACCTCCTAAAAAAAGTGCAGCCAATTCGCCATAACTAAATCAACCTATAAAGTTACAAAGACAAAAACGTTTTTATCGCTGCTAAAAAAAAACATTCTCAATTGTAATAAGATACATTAATCCTCCCGTCGTATATTTCGCCCATGTTACCATACATCGAGATACCGCAAATAATTGAGATAATAAACACAACGCCTACTCCACCCGACGAACTTCCGGTTAGCTTCCTCGTCGCCGTGTTGTATTATTTCAAAATTGGCGGGATTTTCGTACGAGTTTAGCTGAAACGACATTGAGATGTCGCTGGTTAAAACGTTGGTTACATACCTACGGGAAAAGCCCAGAATGCATTGCATCCACGGCATGTGCCTTTCTGTGTCGGCCATTTTGTAGTTTCCTTGAGAAATTGTGTTGAGTTGATTCTTCTTCTCGGTAAGAAATCTTTAAGAGAATTCACTATCAACGTCGCGTTACGTTAGAACAACGATAAAGCTAAAGATTCAAGCGCGATAACGCAAACACAATCGATGCAATATTATTTAAACGGGATTAATAAGTTATCGCTGTTTTGGCACACGGTACGTAAGTGTGCGCGATGAATATATATCACACGGTGTTCGCAATACCCCCCCGCAGAATGAGGCAGTAAACGAAGCTGCCGACGAGCGAGTTCAACGATTATTACGAATAAAATTAGCCACATGGAATTCGTAAACTATTCGATATGAATGGTGATATCGGTAACGGCATTAACGACACACATACTGTGTACTTCCGGAGTGGTTGTCACCTTGCATTGCGTGCGTTATCATTTGGCCAGAGGAAGGCCCCCGGCCAACCATCTCACTCTATATTTGGCCAGTCCGCATCCAACATATTGCATATCTTTACACTTTGATAATTACCGATTTTCACGTGTTATACTACGTTTACGCTATTATGACAACGTATTTTACGCGATTTCGGGTTATCACACCCGTGACTCAACGTTCATCTGTGCGCAAACCGAGAGGGGCTCTAAGATTTTTAGCATGTGCCACACCAATCATACGTTTCATACCACCCTTTCAATACCTCTGACTTTAAAAGCTTTTTGAAGGAGAAGCCGTTTTTTTTCCTCGCTTTTTTTTTTCTTTTTTCTTTTTTTTTCTTTGATTCTCGTAATTACCGATTGCCACGACATTGCGATATGTTATCGGGATAATTTACGCGATAAATCGATAGAATTCTTTCATTTGTAAGATTTTATGTGGATTTTTTAAAATCTGTATTCTGAGACAGACTGTAAGGCGTTATTGGTTTTGTCAATCAATTATTCGCGTTTATGAAGTTTAAGCTCAGTGTCTTTTATGTTTTGTTGCTTATGGATATACGCTTTTGTAGTTTTATGGGTTTTCGTGGGAGGGAGACAAAAATTTTGGGAGCTACGTCGGTTGGCATTTGTCCGTATGATGCAATCTTACGTTCAACAATATGTGCATGTAATTCGAGGACAACAATACTGGCTAGAACTCCATATTTCATTGTTACACACAATTCAAGCGTATTTTGTTTATTTTGCCCAAAAGGGCAAGAGGTCGTACTTCAAGGTTACCGCCTGTTGTTGCTCCGTCGTGTTGAAAACCACGAACATATAATGTCTTTGAAAATTTGTACAGATACAAAATAGTTGTTTAAAAAAAATAAAAATAAAAAAACTACAATTACTAGTTTACATAGCCTTTTTTAAGGAGTAAATTGAATACAAAGTCTGGAGCCAGGATAGCAAACATGAAAACACAAAACCTTTGCCATGTTTTTAAAATGAGAAATTTAATCATCCGCATGATAAACATTAGCTAACAAAAAGTCATATTTAATATAGACAAATGTACGGTGTTACACAATATAAAATGAGTCAGCGTATGATTCAGCTTTTGCTTTTGGTACCGCTTGACATCCAGTCCAAAATTACATTCCTCAACTTTATTAACAAGTCTGAGAACATTTTGTCAACTTTTTCATGATTTACTTTTGATTTGTAATCAAGAATTATGTTTAACACCCAAGTTTTATTGCCGTTTAATATATTTTTATGAAACAGTTTTCTCAGATTTATAAATAAAGTTTAAAAAATCACTACATTGAGTTGTAGTCTGGAAACTGTATTTGCGGATTAATTTATGTTTTTTTGATTTTGAAATATGTTTTTTGATTTTGGGGTTTTTTTTTTTTTCTTTTTCTCTATTTACAGGGTACGTGTACATGAATGGGGACATTGGGAAACTCCCACCAGGGGCGGTTTACCCAGCCACCCCTGAACCCTTGGGTTCAGTCGGGGGCGCAGTCGTCAGTAGCGCCTCCAGTTTAGATTACAACGTCATGAACGGAGGGCCAAGTGGCAACGAACTAATGCTCGACTCGAGCATGGGAGGTCTGGAACCCTCGAGCCAACATTCGATGGGAATCAGCGGTGCTGTTGGAGTCGGTTACGGACCTGTTGAAGTATCTGCCCTCACCGATGTTCAAGTTCAACCCACTTCGATGGCTGACCTTTCCTTATCTGGCATACCCTTGGAACAGCTTAAGCAGATGCTCTCCTCTCAACTCGAGTACTACTTCTCCAGGTAATTTAATATTTCATCAATAGTATTCAATGTGGCAAGAGATATAACAGTCCGAAAGAAGATACAGATAGTATCTTAATAGATTAATTGATAATGGGTGAAGGGTGATTTGTATTTCAATATGTGTTCTCTGATTGACAAAGATATAAACAGATTAATGACAAATTCCAAGATTGGGTTTTTGTCAGGATTTTTTTTTTTTTTTCCCAATAATAGCTCATTCTGTTTTTTAAAACTTGCTTTACATATTGAGCATCTAGATATTTTTTAGTGTTACACGTTTCGTAATTATAGGAGTTTGTTTATGAAGGGATTTTTTTTTCAACTCAGAGAAAACATTGATATTAATGGATTTACAAACTGATTAATGACAAAATCCAAATAGCATTTTTGTCGGTTTTTTTTAAATCGAGAATTATACGCTATTTTTTTACTATTATAGTGCTGTACAGTTCATTCTGTTACCTAAAAGATGCTCTTTAAATTAGCTGTTTAGATATTTCGTAATGATACTGGTTTCATAATTACAAATGTTTGTTTATGAAGACATTTTTCGCGGCACGAACAACTGTAAAGTCTGTCGTTTAAAAAAAATTAATTATCATTATCAAATATTTAGACCGTTAATTTTTAGTGTCTTTTAATAAACGCAATAAGCCGGTAATTTTATATTTTTTAATTTGTTCAATTTTTAAGTTTTTCAATAGTTTTTGATGTAAATGTAAATCGATTGATTTACAAAAATATTAACTGATTAATAGCAATTTACAAACTACATTCTCATCCACGGTCTTTTATTCTGAAGACTAATGAATATTTAGAAGATACATTTTTAGAGCTTCTTTTTGAGTGACTAAATAAACTGTCGCTCATCAAAATTGGTAAAGAATTACTAAATTATTCTTAGTAATAAATAAAAGAAAAAGATGTACCCTCATTGAAATTGATTTCAATCGCGAAATGTTTTTGCAAATACATTGCTGATAACGTTTGAGCACAGTCAGATTCAGTACACATGTCAATTCAGTAACACAAATCACCTTTTACTACTGTTATTTAATGCATAAAACTTTAAAGAAACGATTATAAAAATCATAATTATTGTGTGAATAACGAAAATTTAATTTCTATACTATTCACGAAATCTGTGCTATAAATACCAAATGAAAACAGGAATGGGCACCACACAAACGAAAGACCTGTTAAATTACATTTTAGTCGAAAGCAAAGGTAAATAACTTATCTGGAAACATAACAATATTTCTAAAAAAAAAAAAAAAAACAGTTTCAAATTAATTCTATTAGCTGGCGAAAGGAAACGTTTAGTTACACAGATGGCTGGATGAAAGGACCTATTAGGAAATGTAATGTTTTAGTAACAAATACTCGCGCATCATATCAGCGATTGTATTTTTATCGCGATATTGAATAATTTTTTAATTAGATGTAATTATGATTTAGCAAACTACTAGTAATTCATTTATTGAATTTGACGATAAAAATACTCAAAATATCAATACTCCATAAAATGCAACGTTGAATCGAACGAAGTCGCGTAATTCGGTTCGTAAAAAATCAAAATTTTGTACTCCGACTTGAGCGTTCAATCTTAGCTCATCATTAATGCTAATGTATTTCAACGTATGGTTATTGAGCTTTGTGCCTCATTGCCACGTATCTGGCGTTAATCGAATTCTATCGTAAAAATTCTATTCGCTCTGTTGTACGTACGAGAAATCGGTGACAATGAAATTGCGAAATATCGGTGTCAGTGTAACCTGGAACAAATGCCCGGTTACGTCAATCACATTATTTGATATCCCCAAGTGATGAATCAGAGTGTTATATCGATCATTATCTCGAGGAATTTGCTGCAGCGATTCGTTACTTCAAATGTCTTGCACGCCATATCGATCGCGGTAGCTACTTCTTTTTTTTCTTCTCCTTATTCTGCTCCTCTTTTACGATAAGACATGTAAATATTCAATAATGTTTTATTGATAAATAATCATCATTTTTCGTTTTTTTTTTTTCTTTTTTTTTTTTCACGTTCCTTTTCAGAGAGAACTTGGCCAACGATACATACTTGTTATCGCAAATGGATAACGATCAATATGTACCGATATGGACAGTAGCGAACTTTAATCAAGTGAAAAAGTTGACAAAGGACATAAAGTTAATAACGGAGGTGCTGCGAGAATCGCCCAACGTGCAAGTGGACGAGGAAGGACAGAAAGTCAGACCGAACCACAAACGATGTATAGTTATACTACGGGAAATTCCAGACAGCACGCCCCTGGAAGATGTGAAGGTGAGGGTTATACAGTTTTATTTGCCATCACGATGCCACGTTAAAATATCTGAGAAACGTGTGTGTGTGTGTGTGTATGTATATTTGTGTGTTCGCGCGTCATCAGCTTCGACCTTTCCGTCTGGAATCGACGAGATTGCATTACAGGGCCTAAATCACTGCTATGTATGCGTTTAAGGCAGTCTTTTCGAATCTAGCTTTGTGAATATTCATAGTTTAATTTTTATTATTGTGTACTTTAAAATCTTATTATAATTACAATAATCAATTGCTGGAAAAATAATAATGAAAAAAAGAAAGATTTTATACGTGAGATTATACGAAAATTCAATTCACTTTCTCTGTGAGAAAGTATGTTCATCAATTTTGGTTACCTCATAGAGCAAGCTGTACGAAAAATGCAATATAACGAGAAAATAAGCAAGATTTATACTTTGCTACTTTGTTTGGAAATAAAAATTAGAGACAGAAGTTTGCTAAATTTGTAAGGATACAGAAACTATAAAACTGAAGTTTTAAAAGTTCGTTTCTTCAATATGTTTTAACAACAATTATAGCTCATAACCAGAACTTACTGCGTAATTGATGTCTCGATAATCGTGAATATAGAAATTCAATGGTCAATAAATTTCAAAAACGCTTCTATTTATTTTTACCAAATTTGTTATCTGGCATCGCTGATAATTATTACGTAAGTGACTAAAGTTTTAACTCTGTTCATCAATTTAAGAGTAGACGTGATTACAAACTTAAAAATTCAAATTGCTATTAAATCTTCAGTTCATTCTCACAGAAAATTGAATATGTATTCCCGTTGATTTCTGTACAAATTTTGAGTTTATTTGATCAAAATGTATGCGTGTTATTTATTGTCATAAATGTCACAAAATTGTAACGTGTCGATCCTTTCTCACCAAATTTGCAGAACTATTTAGTCCGATAGCTAAACAGTTCTAAAATCTAGCGCGTGTACCTTTTTTTATTTGCAAATGTAAAACCCGCGTAAGAACTTAGTGATTGTAATAATTTCACCAAAAGATAGGACAAATAGTGAGAATTGTCTCCTCTACTAGTTTGTGAAATTCATCTTGATGACCGAAAACATTCTCGAGTTACAGAGGTTTTATAGAAAGATATTTTTTCTACCACTTCAAATGTGCTACAGACTTTTCAGAGATTTACGATTCTGCACAATACAAAAAAGGTGGTATTCGTGAACATTTAGAAAGTAGTAATAACTTAAAAAAATTATCGTTGTCCAGATGTTAAGGACTATCGGGTTTAGTGACGAGTAGTATAAGTTAAATTAGCAATTGTAAGTTACTATTATCAATACAATCCATTTTTTTAGTAATCCGAAGTGCCTCAATATAAATATTCATTCACAGTGTGATTAACTGAATATTTTTGTTATTTGACAATTTACAGAATATTAGGGTCGGTTCGTCAGTTGACTAGAATGTATTATTTACTGAAATTTTTAACTTATAATGTAAACATTTTCTTTAAGATAATTAATTTACTTACGTAGGTAGTTTTTGTGCAGAAATTGCGTACAATAAATTGAATATACATATAATGCAAAAATAAATGCGCGGTATATTCAACACATTAGAAACGCATTTAAGTTAAACAAGTGCTTTAATATTGCTGTGCTTTTAAAAAAATTATATATACAGTTTTCTGCTCAAAATATGCACACACATGGCTAAAAATATTTGAAAGTCGATTATGCCAAGCAAGAAGGTAGAAACTCGCGATTTTACAGCTCAAATATATAAAACTCGTCACTGCCACCAATCAATAGTCGATTTACCTTTTCGCTACAACTGTAATACGTGTGTTCCAGAATTTATTCTCAGGCGAGGGATGTCCGAGGCTGATATCCTGCGAGTTCGCCCACAATAGCTCCTGGTACGTGACTTTCGAATCTGACGAGGATGCTCAGAAGGCCTACAGGTTTCTACGGGAGGAAGTTCGAGAATTTCAGGTAATCAAGTTCATCGTTTAAAAAAAAGAAATGTCGGCCAACGCAACGCAAAGGAACGAACAGATTAACATGATCGATGTTAATAAATCTATCTATTATTAGATGGTAGCGGAAATATTTGCGTTCGAACAGGAAAATAATTTGTCTCCTTTTAACATTTCGGCTCTGTTTACGACTTATTTCAGAAAAATATTTATTTGGATTAGTTGCACAATTGTCATTATTAACGTTCAACCATTATTTCTTATCAATTGTCTTTGATGTTGAATTTCTTATAAACATCTTTTTTTTTTAACTTAATTTTTTTTTTCCTTAGCATTCATCAAATTTGAAACCAACATTGATTCAACCGCATTTTCTATACAAATAACAGTTGAAATTAGGTGTCATTAAATGCAGATGTTTGATTTCACTGTTTTTCCACGATTAAAATAAATATTTTCCGTTGAGGGTTTTAAGCAGTGCCGAAACCTTCTAACCGTGAGCTCTTGTATGACCTCAAACGTTGCCGCCGTCAATTAACAACATTCTTCATATCGGACACAATTACATCTTATCAGTTAATAAAGGTGGAAGAGTCAATTATACGGCTTTTACACATTAAAAAAAAAAATTAATAACGATTCTTTTGCGAAAAAGTAGGTTAAGGTTAATATTTTACTATGTTAAGTATAAATTATTCATTCCTTTCCAATCTTTATAAATATCGTGTAATTTGTTGAAAGCGTATGTAAACAAAAGTGATTTTATTATTAAGGACAGAATCTTCAATTGCGAGTTTTTTTTTTATAATCAAAACAGATCAAAACTTCGGTAAATGTTGAAAATATTCAGATTCTAGGAGAGTTAGATTTTTAAATTTTGAAAACATCTGTTCGCAGGGAAAGCCAATAATGGCACGCATCAAAGCTAAACCAATGAACAGGCTACCGATACCATCGGTAGCAGGAGTTGGTGGTGGTGGTGGTGGTATGAAAAATGGATATAGAACTCCCCCTCCACCACCGGTATACGATCCGAGCGGCTATCCGCCCGGTCAGCAACGCTTCCTCTACACAAATGGTACCGCAATGCCACAAACTACTATGCCGCCATATGCCAATCAGGTTCATCTCTACGTGAGTTAAAAAATGAAATAAAATATCGCTCATTAAAGAAAAATCTCGGTCATTCTGTTTAACAGAGATTGGATAAATGTAATCCGATTGTTTACGTTGCCGGTATGTTTTGTTCAGCACCAGCCGTTTTATCCCACCGGGATAATGCCGTGGGGACCCGCGAGCCCTGCCTACTTCGATATGACTGGTGTATTCACGATGAACGGACTAACGCCGCACAACACCTTCAAACCACACAACAGAGGATTCAATCCAAGAAACAGGTAACGTATATTTCCTCACAACTCGTTTTTGACCATTCTTAGGGACCAGTTTTTTACATTACATTTTTTTTTCAAGTTAATTATTCACTCCTTAAACATATAATTTTTTATTTTTAACTAAAATAGTTTTTGCAAAGATGGACGTTTGTTATATTAAGTATTTCGCAATTTTCCTGACCTCGGCCGGATCAAAATGTTTCGAGATAAACTGACAATGATGTTGAAAATACGGGTTCGAGATTAAATGCGATTATCGTCTCAGTGTCAGATATTAGTTTGATGCAGTGGCATTTTTTTCTACATTTTTTTCTCCCCTTGACTAATTTGGATTCTCGAAGTTTAATTGCAAATTCATATACTGGCAATTATCCGTACCTTAATTTATAACAACGTGTACAGTTGGGAAACTATGATAAACAAATATGCAAATGCAAGCAATAAATGAATCGATAATCAACAAAATGAAGTTTTTAATATTCAAATCGGTCACGAAATGCAGAATTCCGTCTGCTTGCAATGCGAAAGTGGTCGGTGCATTCAATATATCGAAATTAGCCATTTCTGAAGCTTGCCAGTATGGGATTCTTTAAATTACATGACGATTTACAGTATACGAGGTATTCCATAAGAAGTGTGGAACACCCAGTTTTTACTTATTTGAAAAAAGAAATCCGACATTTTTTCAGAGTTTCGAATGTCAAAATGTCTAATCTCATTTACTCAGAATTAAGTACCGATATTTTGTTCTCATTTTATTTTATTTTTTTCGGAACAGTTTTTTTATTTCTTAAAATATGAATTAATGAGCATGCCAACGTTTGGCAATTTTAACTAGCGAACGAGATTCTTTACAAAACTGAAATTAAATACGAACTTCTCAATTTTTAACATGTTGTATATGGCCAAACTTGCGATTAACAAAATCGCACAATTGTTTTTAATTCTCAATAAAAAAAAAAAAAAAAAAAAATCGTGCGTCACGCGTTTATCAAACAATAATGAACTTATTTGCAAGAAAATGAAATGGATTCACTGTCCATTCAAGAGAATAATTTCAAGTCAATGGAAAAGAAATATAGTCCGACGGGAAATTCCCGAGACCGACAATGTCGTGATTCAAATTGTTGGTATCCTCGCAACTGCGACAGCAGCTCCGTTTTACACGTAGAATCCGATATACAAGTATTTTTAACGATATTATAACAACATATTTTTATTTATATTAAACATCTAATGTGATGTAGTCTGTGTTTTCGATTAATACGCATTGCCCAAGAAATTTTAAGCTACGGACGTCAAAGCTTCAATTCGTTCAAGTGGATATTAAAATTCATTATTTTCAAGAGGTAAAAAAAAATAGAACAAAATAATTATGACACGCTGTTTGAAAATCTTATTAATCTTTCATGCTTTTTATAAGTTTTTCGCGGTAAAATATACTTTATTGATTACGCAGTGGTCACCAAAGTTCATCACTCCTTTAAAGCAACATAGCTACCTTAAAAAGTACTTTCAAAGACTTATACTTTATGTAGGCATTTTTTTCTCTAGAAAATTTGCAATATATAGCGAACCCTAAAAGAAAAAAAAAATAAAAGAAAATCAATCCCGCGTGGAATATGAGATCAGCAATCTCATATTTCACCCGCTTTCTAACTGCTACTCGACTTTTCTATATAAAAGAAGTCGCGGATGAAAAAAGTATCACGTTCAATATTTTTAATTTTTTAAAAATCTTTAATTGAACGTTTATTCAGTCAGGAGTTTTTTAATTTCTGTAAAACTGTTTTCTTTTTTTACTTGT
Organism: Perithous albicinctus; assembly: GCA_964016905.1. Lineage (NCBI taxonomy): Eukaryota > Metazoa > Arthropoda > Insecta > Hymenoptera > Ichneumonidae > Perithous > Perithous albicinctus. The sequence continues at coordinate 26,643,546 of OZ024689.1, forward strand.
ATTATACAAATGTGTGAGCCGATAGTAAGTCCTTATAACAGTTGATTACAACCAGGAATAGTAAAAACGCAATCTGGTGTGAAGCTACTCCGATCTCTTTAATATTCATAAATGCCAGGATTCTCAAAGTTGACCAATGTTAATCTGTTATACAGAAATAAACACAGGAATGGATCTGAAAGAGGTGGCTTGATGGACAGCGGTGGAATCGGTGGTGGTGGCGGTGGTATGGTACAAATGGGTCGTATCAGTCATCCGCCAAAGAGCGGAGGAGGAGGAGGAGGAGGTGGAGGTGGTGGTGGTGGTGGTCCGGCGTCAGGTGGTGTTCAATTGCCGCCATTGACGTCAAGCTTGCCTACAGTGAAGCCAACTTCTTCCTATCAGACCGGCACAAAGTTCCATTCCTCCCACACAGCCCCAGCGGTTGTCGAGGCTCAATTTAGTACAAGTCACAACGCTAAAGGGTCTCAGGAGAACGATGCTCAAACGTTGGACACAACGATGCAGCAGCAGCAGCAACAACAGCAGCAGCAGCAGCAGCAACAGTTGCATCAACAGCAACAACAGCAACAACAGCAACAACAGCAGCAACAGCCGCCACAGCAGCCTCAGCAGCCGCAACAGCAGCCCCAACAGCAGCAACAATTTCCGCGTCATCGTATACATCGCCGGACCAAAGACCAAGAGACTCTCTCAAAGGCAAACAATAGCCAACCGTTACCATCAATCAGAGAGGCAGCGCCAGCCAATAACGCCCAGTACAATCGAACCATAGTTCAATTTGACTTGGAGGCATCGGCGTTTCCACCGCTTCCCGGCTTAGACGCCGATATCGCAAAGTCTCACATAGCAACTGTCGATACAACCGTAACCGATAGTTTACAATCACAAAATAGGCTCTCGGACGTTGTTAAAGGTACGGCCAAGCTTAAAGGCACAAAGGACAAGGAGCAACAACAGACCGTTGCTGGCGTAACGGGATTAACGCCACAGCAACAACAGTATCATCAACAATTGCAAACAAGCAACAGCAGCAGATCAACGAGTCCGGGTTCGAGTGCTGGACACGTAAATGTTTCCGCCGTTAGCTTGGATGCATCGTCGGCTGTATCAGCAGCTAGCAACGTCGCCGCTGGAACTACAAACGCTGCAGCTGCTACAGCGTCAACCGCTAGCTCCAATTCCCAAGCCAGCGGCAATCCAGACTCTACAGACATCGCTCTCAGCACCATCACCCTCACTCCCCCGTCATCTCCCGATAAGTGAGTGTGCTCTTTATTCTTTCTATAAATATATAACATTTTATATATATATATATATATATATATATATGTATATGTATATATATATTTATATATGTATATACAAAGTATACATATATATTTCTCTCTTTTTTTTCTACGGCCCTATTTAACAGTTTTGTTGTTTTTTTTTCTTTCCTTTCTTTCTGGAGTATTTGAACTTATTTCAAAATGTTGAGATGGTGATTATGATTGTTTGATTGATTTTTAATCGTACGGCAGGGCGTTTAACGTGAGAGAGAGAGAGAGATTTGCAACAGGCAAACGCTATAAAGCCTGGGGAATGCTGAGTTCCTTTATATTTTTTTCTTTTTTTTCTTTTTTTTTTTCCTTTAACCTGTTGTTGGCTGCGTTATTTTGCTATGCTGTTATTATATGGTGGATGTGGTTTTTTTCTTTTTTTTTTTTTTTCGCTTACGAATTTGCCTTCCATCCACCCGAGTAGACGTTTGTAGCGCGTGAACACAGTGACGAGAAAATTGATAATGAGACAAGTGAGAGGGACAGAGAGAGAGAGCGAGAGAGAGAGAGAAAGAGAGAGAGAGAGAGAGAGCGAGAGAGAGAGAGAGAGAGAGAGAGAGAGAGAGCGAGAGAGAGAGAGCGTAAAATGGGGAATGCGATGATACATTGGACGGAACTATGATCCCGAGTGTAATTAGAACTCGGCGCGATTATTGCCGGCTGTTACGGCATCGTATATATATATGAGAAAAATTGATCCCGATCGATCAGCACACGTCGATAGCGTGCGCTTAGATCGGTTTACAACGGACTACTTATTATTATTATTATTATTATTATTATTATTATTATTTTCTTTTTTAAGACAATTTATGGATAGACGTCGTAGCTGACCCAAAACTCCCCTCTTTTTATATATATTAAGTATCTAAAATATTTTACGAGTGCAAAAGAAAAAGAGCACGAGTACGATTTGACTCGCACAAGGCGAGGATTTTTGTTTCCTTGACTATGGATTTATGATTTTTATTTTTGTTTTCCTTCTTATTTCGAATCCTCAAATATTGACACGATTTCGACGCGATTTGAAATTCTTTCTTAAACGCTTAACCTTTCGCGATAATATTGTTTTATGTTGCAAACCACAAAGGGTTTTTTTTTTTTTTTTTTTTGTAAAACCGAATTTGGTCTTTTACCGCCTTAGAAAGAAAATCCTTCGACGATTTCTTTAGCACATTATGGTGCTTTTTTCGCCCTCCCTCCTTACGGGAATTAATGAAGATTAAACAAAAAAAAACGAAAAGTTATGAAAATTGTTAGAGTGACTAATTTATTAGGTGCACTCGGTTGTTGCGCGATTTGCCATTTATTTCTATTCATTGATGAAAAACTCTTCTCCCATCGACTTGACGAATTCGTTGCGTCCACAATTTGCCTCGCTAAATCAAACAAAAAGTATAATTGAGGATAAAACAAAGCGATGAAACAGAGTAAAAAAAAAGTTATCAGACAAGAGCAGCTGCTCCGATCTCTGAACGAAAGCTCAAGTCGAGATATATTCGTTTGGGTTACCCAGATAGTCAACAAAGATGCGTCGGTGTGCCTCTGATCCCGACCGTCTGTCTCAAATATGACAAAAATATTATATTAAAAGAAACACAAAAAAAAAAAAATAATAATTCATTAAACGAAGGAAAAAGATGTCGCAATATGTGTGTATGCGCGAATGTATGCAGTACTATGTGGTATAGTAACGGACGAGAGAATTAAATTATCCGCACTAACCACAAAAGATGAACAATACATAGGGACTACTATAATATTCAGGGTTCTTTAATATTATTATTATTATTATTATTATTATTATATTATTATTATTATTATTATTATTATTATTATTATTATTATATTATATTATTATTATTATTATTATTAATTGTTCGGTTTCAAGTTACTTTTAAAGGCATTTTGATTAAAGTTCTAGTTTTAATAATGAAATATAATAATAAGCTGTAATTTTCGACACGTAAAAATACAAATAAAAGCATGGTTCATTATTATTTGGTAATGACTATAGAAGGATCATTGTCAATTGAAAAAGCTAAATAAATGATGTGTATACTGGTTTGTTAACCGTGTGTTGCAACCTTGCAAGACCCAATTTTTCTCCACCCCACACCTCTACCCCCAAAATAGTCTTGTTCTTTTTTTCGGTTTGCAAGAGAGAAGGAACGAAAAAGTAATATTGTATTTCGGTGCAATCGGTAGTTGGTGGAAACGTGCATGGCCATTATCTCTCCAGTAGGCAATTCTTCTTGTTCTTAATTAGTTTGATTGAATTGAGATATTATTTTTTATCCGTTTTTTTTTTTCGTTTTTTTTTCTTTAAAACGAGAGTATACTTGTTGTATAGTAATAATAATTGATAGAACACGTATTGGGCGTTAAGGATCGAGTCCTTTATTACTAAAATCCACCGCTGACAGATCTATAAAGACTGATGACTCGAACATGGTGAATGGTGTGGATGAGGCCATAAGTACAAATGCACATGCGGCAGAAGAAACCGAACCGGTAACGAGGTGCGATTGTGACGTCCCGACTGCCCCACAGAATCCTCAGTCACAAACTGGATTGGCATCTGGCCTTCCGTTAGTAAGTAATTTCCATTATATCACACAAGGCAACACTTTTTTATTATCTTTTTTTATTTTTATTTTTTGGTACTATGGGTAGATATGTTTTGTTTATTTATTTTGTTATTTTTTTTTTCTTTTGTTTTAATTTGTTTAAATGCTGAATGACACACTTGAATTTTCGTAGAGATTCAGCTGTGATTCTACTATCCGTTCTGTCCCTTCTTCAATATTTTGTGGTACTCTGTGGACGTCGAGTAAACGGATCTTGATGTATTGAGGATCTTGCTGTCGCTTTTATGTTCGCCTCTCCACATCGCTCTGTGTATCGATGTAACCCTTAGGCTTTAAGATTATATGTTTACTTTAATCTTTTTTTTTTTCTTTTTTTTTCCATTCTGTATATATTCGAATTTTCGTGCAGTCCCATTATTATACTGTTTCTGTGCAAGGTTGCAGTTCACACACGGTTCAAACAGTCACATAGTACAGCATGTTCGAGGATCAATGGGATTATTCCAATTACGTAAAACACTTGCGTTTTATATAAAAACGTAAAGATTGAAGCATACATACATATTATTACATTTATTATCGTAGTACGCTGTAAAGGTACGATGGATGAAGTCTTTTGAGGCGACGCATTGTTGTTGTACGACGGATTTGGTGTTATGCTATCGGTGCGTCTGCTGGTTGTAGTTTTAATGTTAATTGAAATCACTCACTGGACGATCGGTTGTTGAGGGATTGAAAATATATATTTAACAGGTTCACTGACAGAGCCGCATTTGAAATTTTAAAACGGGTATTAGCTACTTTTGAAAATGGTATTTTGTATTTATTTGTCCCATTATTTACGTAATACATATTATTTTTCAAGAGCGATCAGATTAAATGATTTTCATTTCACAAAAAAAAAATATATATATATATTTAATATATACAACATGTACTATTGTAGAAATATTGGGATGGTTGAGCAAGAGTTTTAATGCAACGTAGAGTGTTTTGTATTTTAATGCAAAAATGAGTCACTGCTCTAATTTAAGAAAACAGAACATTTAAAGATGCACTTCACATATGTACATTGTCAATGAGAAGTTGGATTGTCAAAAAAGTCTTTAAAAAATCATATGTTTTCGCATAAATCAAATATTTATTTGATGGAGAAAGAAAAAAGTTTTTTATTGAATATGTTAAGCAAAGATTTTTTAATCTAATTTATTAATAACTTGAAAAAAATATATATATATTTTTAAAAACCAATATTCTTAGTATCACCAATGAAGTTGAGTTTTTTTTCAGTCTGTTTCACGGAGTATTCAAATTCTAATGAAAATCATACATCAAATTTAGAAACGAAAATTGGCATTTTTGACTGTTTAAAATGTCATTAATTTATTCAATATGTATTTTTTTATAAAAGCAACTAGAATGACAATTCGCCAAGAAATCCGAATATTATTATTACCAAAATAATGGGAAGAATGGGGAAGTTAAGGACAAAATGCTTCAAGGAAAAAAAATCATTTAAATTATTATTCTTCCGAAATAATATGTATAGTAAGGCTGATATAATTATATAAAATTATTCTACTATTTTACAAACAAAACACAAAATTATTTTTGTGAAATAGTATTATCAGCCTAATGATTTAAATGTGTTTTTATTCAAGTGGCTTCAGTCTTAACTAATTAGTCAATGGTTTATCTTATAACAGTGAACCTGTTACAAAATCGTGAGAAATGAGACTAATTTTAATTTTTTTTATTTTTCATCAGGACCTTACCAGGCCAAGCTATGCCCAAGTAGCTCAGCACAGTCGCGAGGTGCCCTGTACAAAACACAAAACAGACGAAAAGGATGGAAACGATTAAGCCAATATGTGAGTACTCTTGAGAGTCAACAAATAAACCTAATTAACACGGGACTTGAAAGTTAATCACGCGAACGAATTTTACAGATATTACTGCAATGAATTTCGATATTTAGCAGTTCTCCCCTCCTTCATTTCGGATCGAATGGGTCGATTTATCCACCGCTGCTCGTATCCTAGAAGTGGTTGGTAAAGTGGGTACGAAGGAAAACAAAAAAAAAAAAAAACTTTTTACATTGTACAGTGACTTCGCCTACAATGAATGTGGTACCAATTATTAACAACGGATTCTAAAAAAAGAAACAAAACAAAAAAAAACAACAAAAAAGATTATTTAAAGAGACAGTAATTTGACCTACACGTAAGAGATATGGTTGCTGGCAGGATAATACGTTGTGTAGGGAGAGTATTGTTATTGCTTTGGTTCTGTGATTTTGGAGGTACATATTTGTTAGTTTGTAAAAAAATGTTAAAATAAGGTGTTAATCTTTTAATTCCTTTTGTCCTCCTATCTCTCCTTTCATAGCGCAGAGCCGTAATCGGGGAATCCTTTAGCTTTGTGCCAAATCCTTATTAACAAAGAAAGAAAAGAAGAAAAAAAATTAAAATAAATAAATAAAAATAATCTCAACGTACTAAAAAAAAAAAAACAACGCACGCAGTTAAATGTTCCAAAGCAACGAAGTGTGTGTAAATGAAAGTAACGAATTTCGTTTGTTTTACTCATTTATTCTTTTTTTTTATTGATACGATTAAATGGGATTGTCATTGGTTTCGCGACTTCGAGGAGTCCAAGACGAAAGCTTCATTATGATTTTTTTTTTTGATTGCTTAATCAATTTGTCGTTATTCGAAATATTTAATTTAGAATGACACGAAGTCAAGTTGTCGTTGGTGCTGGAATTAAGAGAAGTCAGTGCGTCACGATAAAACTAATACTTCGGTAGTTGTGTTGTAATTACAATAAAAAAAGGATGTAATTACGATTGAAATTTTTCGATAGTTTAGAAGCTCCGGCCGCGTTATCAGTTTGTAAGAGCTCTCTTGGAAATTCCACTTGTTTACGTGGCTTAACGTTAATAGCTCTAAAACCTAGTTACGGCACTGATTCCCTCGCCCTACCACCCTCTACCCTCCCTCCCCCTCTTTTTTTAACACTATTGTTACAAGAGATAACATACGATTTAGAATTATGCTTTGGCCGGTAACACGTAAGAAGATGTCAGAAAACAAACAAAAAATGGTATTTGAGCACACAATTAAGTGCCTCAAGTGTTATGTATATTACAGGAGCTTGGCTTTAGATGTTACACGATTATATGTATCTATACATTATAGTAAAGAGCGCATATGATATATTTGTTACTGATATGCGTGAAGAATTGAGGTAATGGATGCTAAACACAACAAAACAAAAAAAGAAAAAAATAGAAAAAAAAAGGCGAGAAACGACGAACGAAACCAATCTCCTGAATTATAAACAATTATTGACGTATGTAATTGTATTTTAAGTTAGCAATGCTGCCTTTTAATTATTCTTCTTTTTTCGTTTTTATATTTTCGTGCGATTAACAGAAAGTAAAAAAAAAAACACAAAAACAATGTTGGAGTTGTGAAATTAATCGCTGGCTAACGAGAAAGAGAGTAAAAATAATAATAATAGCAAACACGGATTCGAGTGTTCATTAGTTATGTTTAATTTGTTGGTGCTGTTAAGCAGTTCAACGTCGACTTCTCTACGAGCGAATAAACCTATATTTCTTTTTTTTTTTTCCAGTTTTCGGCAAGCTATACGATTTAACGATTCGAGTCGATTAGTTGCATAAGCTACATCACATTCGTGTGTGTTATAAAAATGTAAAAAAAAAAAAAAAAAAACAACCAACATAATAATAATAATTATTATTAAGAAAACGAGGAAGTTAAGAGAAGAGTTAAATCTCATTGGCTGAGTAAAAACAAATTGATGATGATTCGGGTGATGCCTTGGATCCGAATGAAAAATTTACGTGTGATGTGTGCAGGGCCTGTAAGCGGACTTCCATCCTTCGAATGGGCAATGAATGTTATTCGTATAAAATAAAATAACGATCTATAAAGTGCACGAGAGACAAAGATAAATCGAGCGCAAACTTGGATATAACTATTAATTAGCGATAAGAATAACATTCGTAATATTGCTTAAAACTTAATATTCGAAGGCAAGACAAAATTGGTGTAGACTCTATCACTATTTATGAAGATCCAGGGCGAGAGCACGCGCCCCGTTTACGTGGAATCATTATTTTTTTTTTTTTACAAAGGGCAAAACACACGCGGAGGTACCGTCGGTTCAATTTTTCGTTATTATTCATTTTTTTTTTTTCTTATTTTTTAGCCATGGATCCGCATAAACGGTGAAAAGACTAGGCCCAAAAACCCTCCCGAACAAACACAATGTAATGTACTACTCGGTTTCACGGGCCACACAGGCCTAGAAAGTCTGATTTTTTAAAAACAATTACAGGAATGTGTATTATAATGTGGTACTACGATAATTTGTTTATTAACTACTATGTAAAGTGACAGATTTCAAAATTAAACACTAATTACTGTTATTTGGTTTACAGATTATTCACGCGGATTAATATTAGAGCTACTTATTATTTTCGTTTATTTTTTGTTTTTTTTTTTCGCTCGTTGCGTCGCCTACGATATGTTATTTTATTTTATTTTTTTTTCGTAATATGCTGCACGTGACACGCATACTAATCCGAATCTCTCGTTCGTTCTTACTAATCGTACAAACGTATATTAGATTTTAGAACGGCCTAGCATTATAAACGAACAGTGCATTACGAAGGATAAAGAATTACAAAAAAAAAAAAAGAAAAAATGAGGAAAAGAGAAAACAGAAAAAACGCGATCATGCTGAGAATTTTTTCTAAACGGGAGTGTATAGCTATCGTTGATTAACAAAACTAATCGTGCATGATGTTTCATTCAGGGCATATAAAGAAAAAAAAACTGCCGATATTTTTAACAAGTGAGACTGACAGTATATTTCGCTGGATGCAAATTAGATTACGTTACGGGATGATGAATTTTTACGACTATCTGCTTTGTTCGTATCGAACTCGAACCTCGTTTCATTTAACGCGTCGATATTAACGTAACGTTAATAGTGACATTATTGAGTGGCGAAAGAATCTGGAATATCTATATAAACCCGTATGCTTTGCAGACATCATTATTCGAACAATAGGTATGCTGGATTCCAGGCCAAATCGAAATTTATACGTTTTATTTGATACTAATTAGTATGCTGCTGTATGTTTGATCGTGCGAAATATATCGATGATTTATTCTTCTCGCTCTTCTGTAGGGAATTAGTTTGATTAGTTTCTAAAATTATCATAAATATTGGGAATTTTCTGTTCAATTTTTTTTTTTTTCAAAATATGCGAAAAAAGAATCTATGAAGAAATTCTTTTTATGTTTTAATGTGTTACATATAATTTGCATCTTAAATCAAGTCCTTTTTTCGGCATTGCAATAAAGTTTATCAATGCAAAGATCAAGTTTCGAAAAATCCGGATGTATAATAAAAATAGAAGAAAAACAATTTCGCTATAATTGATACGCAAAACAAAGTCTCTTGGAGTTTTTGTAACTTAAATTTCAATACAAATTTAATTGGCGTTGAGCCCGAGCTACATTTTTACTAGTCACATTTGAGAATCTTTATTTTGGATCTGTAAAAACTTAGTTCCTGAGTAAAAAATAAAATCATCAATTTATTTTGCGCCTCGAAAGTGCATTCAAAAAAACGCAATTTGACGATTCTTTAATTTAGAAAATCCAGACATTTTAACCGCAAAAAAATAGAAATTATTTAAAATGTAAATATGTTACAATGTGTGTTTGGCTTGGAATATCCACACATCGTTAACGTATCAAGACGATAGAATTCTGGATACTTTTAGATAGAGCAGTGACTCAGATATAAGAAATCAAATATTATTCGACAATATTACACAAGACGCTCTTAGACTCCGTTGCTAAAAAAAAAAAAGGGAGAGAAAGAAATAACGACAAAATCTTGCTTCAACGGTCCAGCGTTTAATCATTAGCGAGTCTGTACTTAAACGAGAGGCGATGAGAAATTTGAGAAATTAAACATGTGAGGATCATGAGATACGTTTTTGACGATACGATGGCACTATCCTATCTTAGAAATTAAGCTAATTAATAATCACAAATCGTATATACTATAGTTTCGATGAAAATAACAAAAAAAAAAAAAAAAAAAAAACAAACAACAAAAACTATAGTAGATTGATTTTGATTTTTGTGTCCTTTTGAAATTGCTCCTGCCGGCGGTGGTTGCGTCTGTGATTATTGTGGTGTGCCCCCCCCCCCCCCCCCCCTCTCGATTTATATCCTAAAGATAACAGTTTTTTCAATGAACAAGACGAAAATAATTAATGGAGTTGAATCGTTAATGATCTGTAACTTTGTTAGTACATTGTTGTATAGTGGAATATTATTAGATAAATAACGTCTATGCAGTTTATGTAACGCGCGTCGAATTTTTTTTCTCATTCTAAAAAGCCTAGAAAAAAAATCTCAATGTAGTAATCAATGTTATGATCGTAGCCACAAAAAAAAAAAAAAAAAAGGAAAAATAATCTTGCTTCATCGCCAAAAATATGCAAAGATGTATGCAAATTTTCTTAGCCATTAGCTCATTGTTATTCCTTATTTTAATTTCACAATCATCCTTTTGCGTCAGCAACGACTAAGCGTTTCAAGACAAAATTGCATATATTCATCACCAGATATGGACAACTCTTGTTTACTTGAAAAATACATTTCTTGTTTTATTTTATTTCCTAAATGTGATATTAATAATTTTCGAAAAAAAGAAATAATTTTTCTGTCTACGTTTGTTGATTCGGGAATTTATTATTTTTGTACAGAATTGCATGAGATTCAATACAAAAATAATTTACAATATTCTTGAATTAAATTTGAAGACATTTTAGGTGATTTTTAAATAGAATAATTAATATCATGTTAAATACTGATGAAAATAAATCACAAAATTTAGTTTCCAAGTTTTCGAGTGTTTTCCATTATCTGATTATCTCTTTCGTGTTCTAGTTATCTACTGCAACTACCGTGTAAAATACAAGAATTCGTGTAAGCCGATTTACACGCGGTTCGAAAATGTGAAATACAAAAAACAAAAAAAATAAAATAAAAGAAGAAATATCTGCAGTTAATATGATATCGTCTTGAGAAATGCATGTCTGTTCGTCTAATGCAGCTGACCCTATCTATCGTTCAGTGCCTTTTCAGTACGTGGCTAATAATAAACAAAACAAGAAAGAAAATAAAGAAATTAAAAAAGTCGTCTTAAAAATAAGGAAAAACATTTTGAGAAACAAATATGTACGATGTGTATCTCTCAACTTTACAATATATAATTATCGATATATATATTCATCCGTATTAAAGACGCGCGCAAACAGAAAATACGGAATCTGTGAGAGGCGACGCGAGCTAACGAGCTTAAATTTTCTGCGAATACAATGAGAATGGCAAGAAAAATGTACGACTACGACAAAAAAAGAAAATAATAAAAACAAAGAAAGAAAGGTGTGCAGAGATAAATAATCAAGAAGCAGCAAATTCACGATGAATAAATTGCGTGGATTTCCAGAGGCACGGTGGATTCGCAAAAATGTTGCATGTTAAAACACATTTTTTGTTTTTTTCTTTTTTTAGATCAAACTCTTGTGTATGTAACTGAAATAAGACGAGATTTGTATCAACACTGTTGAAAAATATTTGGGAAATTAATATAGAGTTGTATAGGATTTTTTTTTTTTTTTGCAGAACTTTGTAAATTAAATTTAATATACAAAACAATATTAAAAGTACTTGTATATCAGACACGATTTTTTAACATGTTGGGTACAGAGTGTATATTCATTTTACACAATACTTGTATATTAAATTTAATGTACAAAGCAATATTAGAGTACTTGGATATCAAACATGATTTTTTTTTCATCACATATTGGATACAGCGTACATTAATTTCACATTAATATTTATATATTAAATTTAATATACATGATTTCCGCACAGAATATTTTCATACAATAGTACTAATTTTAATAAAGGATTTTTTTTTTCAATGAAGCGATCCACCCTGCTAAGCCCTTTTTACCACGCCCTATGCAAAATTTACAAATCTGTAGATTTGCATTTTAGCTGCGAAACACGCCGAGTTCTGTTCGATCATGAACCACCGTTTAATGAAAAGATTTAAAAAAACAATGTCACCGCCAGTAAGAGTACACACGATAAAACAAACCTCCTCCCACACACACACACACACACACACACATATTTTTATAATTGTTTCAACGTTGACCGACCTCTATAATGAAAAAAAAAAAAAAAAAAACAGGAAGAAGTGTACCTATACTTGAAAAGATGTATGAATGTTACGTGAGATACTAATGTACACTAAACAAGCAAAAAAATAATAATATTAACGATAGCGGAAAAAAAAAACGTATATTAAATAAATGATTAAATGAATTAAAAATAACACATTAAACCGAATGAAAAAAAAACTATGTATACTACTTAAATGGCGATTTATAAATAATGGATTGCAGTTTGATTATTATTATTATTATTATTATTATTATTATTATATTATTATTATATATAATATTATACTTTTTTCGTGACTGTGCGGTTTTTTGGTGTAACTAAGAATTAATATGAGTGTATATAAAAGATTTATCCATCGCACCCAGAACATATAGGATTATAGGGACATACTTTGTACATAATATAAATAATATAAATAAATAGATATACGTATCTAGCTCAACAGTGTGTATTTCACGTGTCCATGTAGCTTTTTTGTAGTACTTGGATATCGAATTTTTAGCGTTATTTTGAAATATCTCATGATTTTATTTAATCTTAATTTTATCGTAATCTTATTTTATTTTAAACTGCAGATGAATAATTGCGTTCCACAAAATCATATTAAATTAATTAATTTATTATTTGCGACTGAACAAGGACAGAAGCTACTAACTAGTGGAAATATTTTTCTCAATATATCGAATTCTTTTTCCGGTATATTATTTCAACTTTCGGTGTTTTTTGTAGGTTTAGCTGACAGAGTACCACATGTTTCCTTCGAATTTGAAGATTCCTAGTTGAGATTAAAATGTTTAATAATTTTTTAATGTTTTCTACCTATTCTTCTTCATATTTTTAATTTTTTTCTGAAAAACCTTAATTCGTTCAGATTTTTTGAATAAATTTTTCATTGTTTCAAAGAAATTTAAAACTTTAAAAAAAATTTTTAAATTCTTAATTTTGCAGAAACCCTTTGATTAGCCCTGTCAACTTCTCTTGTAATCTGTAAACTTTTTAGATCATATATAAATATTGCTTTCTCGGTTGATGCCATTTATATATTTTTATTTTCTGTTATATAATTTTCTGGAAAACCAATTTTTGCTATCTTTCTGAATTGCATTTTTCCTAAAAAAAAAATTCTGCTCTTGGTGCAAACAATAAAATGCGTAGATTAGCAAGGATTTTCTGTTTGTATAGGACTTCTTTCTTCTTTTGAAAAGTCTCCTGAAAAGAACAAAAAAGAAATTAATTTATGAATTTACAGCATTATGCAAAATTTTCGTATTCTGACACTCTGAGTTGAAATAAATTTTAAGATGAATTTAAATAAAAAATATCAGAAAACCGGTGGAAAATCTTTGAAAGTATAGATTTTTTAAAAAATTGTTACAGAAATATTTTTTAATTTATAGAATAGTTTTACAGAAAAACAAAATGCTATCATGTATTTTTTTTTAAGGTGATTTAGTGTCCTTAAATCGTGCAATAAATATATAAACAAGACATTTTTTTCATCGAGTGACAAAATTAAAAAATTTATTTGGCATATTTTTACACAACTTTTTTTAAAGATAAATTTTTTATTTTATTTCGATCTTGACGAGTAATAGCTCCAAAAAAATGCACATTTTCGTTGTAATATTACAGATTAAATGAAAAATTTTTTTTTTTCAATTCTCAAATTTGGTGCATCTATTCATACCACTAAATCTGATTTTTAAAAAAATTTTGAGAATATATATATATATTTTTTTTGGGTGGTGAAATTCATATGGAAAGTCTCATATAAATCTGGACACTCTTCCTAAACAATTTTTTTACACGTTTTAGACCATTTTGAATATACTGATATGAAAATATCGAAATAATTTTTTTCGTGAAAACAGAGCTATTTAGAAGCAAAAATGTGTGAAAAGATGTATTAAAATTTATTTTTTTAAACAATTACTTGGAACTTTTAAATCCAAATCCATCCTTGTTTACATTAATCTTTAATACGTGTACAAACAATTTTTTTAATCTTACCTCTCGATTGACTTTGACCGTACCGAAAGGATTTTAGCTTTAAGATGACGTTGTAGATAGTTAACAATCGCAAGTGCTGCATAATCGAAGAAAAAACATGAAGAATAAAGCTGAATCGGTGATTTGAATAGTGTCAATGTGTCGACGCATGCTCCGCGCGTGTTGCGCGCCGCACGCGCCTGATTCTTGCGCACCAGCTGTGGCTCTTCTACAGGTGACTTTTGCGCGGGACTCGCAGTCTATATGGAGTAAAGTGTAACCTTCAAAGCGACTCAAGCTTACGGCTTCGAACGAAGCATCTTTGTATTATTGAATGAAATTATATTAATAAATTAATTGATCATTATGGATCTCCTCGACGATCCGACATTTAAGATCAAGTATCAAAAAAGTAAATACAGAGTTAAGCGATGGGAGAGCGAATTCATGGAGAAATACGGTCGCAAGCCCAACAAGGTAAGAGAACGAGTTTACACCATTTTCATTACATCGTCGCATTTTTCTCGGGCATTTCTTTCTCGTGTCAAGTTTCATTTTCAATCCTTTTCGGAATTTTTATTTGAAACCTTGAACAATTAATTCAGTAGTAAGAATTTTTTGTTGGTTTTTCAATTTAACAAAAAATGCTGATAATTTTTTTCAAATGTTTTTCCGAAACATTTACAAATTGTTCCAGATTTTTTACAGATATATTTCAGCCATTAAAAATACTGACAATAATTATTATTTATTTTTTAATATGAAACTACCACTTGTATACAAAAATCATAGAAGGATAAAATGTAGGATTTTCAATGTTGATTTTAATTTTTAAATTTGCTTTGTATTCAAACATGCTATTTTTTCATTACATAAAATGAAAACATTTTTTTTCTTGGAAACTTTCTTATTTATTTGTCTGAAATATTCGCTATATTTTTGCATAAATATGTTGTTATTTTATATGCTGAAAAAATGGCATGAAATTATATTGTCTGATAAAGATACTTTTCTGTTAAAGTCAATGTTGAAAATCCTAAATTTTGTGTTTATTCTCTTTTTACATATATTTCTTATACTAAAAAAATGAAATTTGAGAGCATAGAAAAATTAAAATATATTTGTGGCACTCCAAAAGATAATTCATAAAGATCACAAACTATGCTGTTTGATACCATAGTTAGTACATTAGTTCTAAAATTAAAATTTTTCTCAAAATTACAGAATGATATACGAGCAGCTGATAACACCATTAAAGAATCATACAAAATGTACTGGAAGCTGAAGACTCAAGCCTTGGAAGAGACACTATTGGACATAACATTCTCAGACGATGTACAAGCCAATGTGGCAGCAAATACCAGCACAAGCACTTCTTTTTCTACAGAAACACTGACTACAGATCAACTTAACAAATCCTCCAGTCCTGATTCAAAAATTCTACCAGAATCATCATCAAAAAATTCCGAAAATATTGACCCCGAGAAAACGGAGAATCTTGTAATTCCTAAGGCAGCATTCGTAGCCTCTGTTTCTAAAGACGAAACGCCAAATGTGGACGGAGCTTGGGGCGAGCATCTGAACAAAGACAACGAGGAAACGGAGGCACCAAAAAAGAAAACTCTAATAATCGGTCGCTCCTCGAGCTTCCAACTATCACAAAAAATGTTCTCGACTTCTAAGCTCACCAAGAGAAATCCTCGTAAATCGCTGTCGATGAATAAATTGAAAAACAGCAAGTCTGATCTTAATGTCAGTGAAGTGCCTGCAGTGAATAGCGAGAAATCTGATGGTTTTGACGTTGATCTGACAAAACCACTTTTCGGCGAAGCGGTTAAAGTCGTTCATGTCGCAGCAAAAACATCAGCACAACCTATTAATGCTATTCAACAATTGATAAAGGGTGGTTCGACGCTTGCTAATAGAAAGCTGAATCAAGGTTGGCTGGAACGATGCTCCAGAGAAAATGGTCTCGAACCAATTTCCTTGAATCCTCAACGATTATCAGGCACAAGCGACTCCGGCATCGAATCTATGGATACGAGCGATCCTTCGTCACTCGAAAATCTTCATATTCCGACCACCCAAACACCCGCAGATATTTCCGACGATGAGGACTTTGTTTGTAACAGCGATTCTGAAGAGGAACGACGAAATAAACGCGTGAGAAATTTTAATAAGAGATTATCGGACGGAGCAACTCAGCAAGAAGCAAAACGTCAGCGAATTGACACGGAAGATCATTTTTCGTTCAGTCAACCGCTGCCTAATAAAATAACCATCGGATTATCACCACCGGTGATGAGAGAACAAATATCACAAGAAATTCACAGTCAAGATAATCGAAAAATAAACGAAATCGGCGAAGCGAGAGGAATCACTGCAGCCGCAGAATACAAAATTGCAACAGCGACAAAACAAGAATCAACGATGATTGAAGAGAAAGAAGAAAAAAGAAAAACAGCTCGAAAAGCGGATGTTAATTCTGAAGGCAAAGAGCAGATTGAATCGGAGCCTAATGCAGAGTCTGCACAGAAAAAGAATCCAGTTCGAAAGCCAAGAGTAGCGCGTAGGAAAGCAGTTATAGATTTTAAAGATGAAGAAGAAGAGGATGAAGAATTGGAATCTAATGAAGAGGATGCTCCGCCCAGAAAGACCAGAGGACGGAAAACAACGAGGGCAACGCGTACCGCGAGAGGAAAAACAAAATCCGAGGATACTGGAGAAACTACAAAGGCAAGAAAACCTCGAGCTGCGAGTACCAGAAAAGGTGTTCCCAGAAAGAAGATCCAAAAGACCGAAGAGCCTTTGGAGGATGAAATCACAGAGGAAACATCAGATGGTCAAAAAATACCAATATACGGAATAGAAGCCACAGAAGTGGTTCCGCGTTTCGCTCTTCCAACGAACGCGAGCGGCGATCTTGTCTCTGATTTCTCACAATCTATCGCACCCCGCGGTTCCGGCGAAATTGCAACTGCCACAAAATCAAAAGGTCCTCTAACGGATCGCGAGAAACTCGAGAAAAAAGTCGCTTCCGGAAAGATAAACGAAAATTTCGTGCGAGTAAATCTTAAGAAAAAAGTCTTTGTACGCGGAAAGAAGAACTTTAATTTCTCAAAGTATCGAAAGAACCAGTGGAAACAGAGAAAGAAGGAATTGTCGTCGGGCGAAGGTGGATTAGACATGGCCGATTTTGCGGAAAAGAGCGGCGGTAAATGTTTCAAATGTGGCGAAACTGGACATTTTGCGAGAAAATGTACGGCGATGAAAAGCGATGAATTATTGCCCGACGACGGTGTGGAAGTCTCGGAATTTCCAACACTCGAAGAAGCTGAGAAAATGGCAACGCAGAATAAAATATTGGCGCACAGTTCGAGAATCGATAGATTGCCGAAATGCGCGTCCTTCGCACAGACAAACGACGCTAAATCGATGAAAATAGTAAACGAGGAAGACGAAGAAAACTACGAGGACGAAGAAGATTATACGGAGCTTTTCGACGGCGAATTTGACGAAGAAACATCAGAGATACAACCGGAAGTGAAAAAATTGCAAGGACACAAAATACCCGAAGAATTGTTGGCAAAACTTTTGCCACCGGAAAACGGCGCAGTCGATCCTGTTTATGATGCTCCAACGGAATTGCCAAAAACACCGCCTGAAGTTTTCGAAGCTTTGAAGATGTTTGGTCATGAGAAATTCCGTCCGGGACAGGAAAAAGCTGTGATGAGAATCCTCTCGGGACATTCGACACTTGTCACACTTTCAACTGGATCCGGAAAATCGCTTTGTTATCAATTACCAGCTTACATCTATGCTAAACAGTCGCGATGCATAACTCTCGTTGTTTCGCCTTTAGTCTCGTTGATGGACGATCAAGTTGTTGGAGTACCAAAATTCTTGTCTGCGGCGGCACTTCACACCGGTCAGTCGCCTAAAGTTAAGGAGAAGATTATGGAAACAATAAGAGACGGAAAATTGGATATTCTTTTGGTATCTCCGGAGGCTGTGGTTGCTGGTGAAAAATCTACTGGTTTTGGATCGCTTCTGAGGCAACTTCCACCAATTGCTTTTGCTTGTATCGATGAGGCTCATTGCATTTCTCAATGGTCCCACAATTTTCGACCCTCTTATCTAATGATTTGTCGTGTGCTCATTGAGAAATTGGGAGTTAAAACGATACTGGGCCTCACAGCGACTGCGACGAAAAGTACCGCTGAGAGTATCGTTAAACACTTGAGCATTCATGATGGACTTGCGGGCGTTATTTCCGATACACCGATGCCCAAGAACTTGACTCTCACTGTGTCGAAAGATGAGCACAGAGATCGAGCGCTTATTGATCTTTTGCTTAGCGAGAGATTCAAGGAATGCGACTCGATTATTGTATACTGTACTCGACGCGAAGAGTGCACGCGAATCGCTGGTGTTATACGAGTCTCGTTGATGGCAAGTATCAAAATATATTATTAGTATTAAAAATGAAGATTCAAGCATACATTGCTGTCTCATTATTTTTCATTTCTTTATATAGTCTTAATATGTTTATTAATTTTGATTTTTTTTATTGAGGAGACTTTGTGAAACGTGGAAAATTATGTGCAGGCTTCTGCTTTGCATACATTTTTTTTTAATTATAGATATTGAAGTATAACGTAATTTTTGTGGTCATCAAAAATATGTCATAATGCTCTAAAATCTTATTGCTTCATCATATTTTAACGTAATTTCTAGCTATTATCGAGAACTTACTCGCTAAATGCTGAGACAATTTTTAAATCAATTGCTAAAGTCCTTCTCAAGTTTGAGGTCTTTAATTTTGCAAACTACAGTAAGCGTGAATTAAAATATTTAATGTTCTATAAAATTAAATTCCACTTGTAAAATAGTATTTAACTACCAAATTTATTACAAAAATTACGAACGCAGTTTTAAAAAATTAATCAAAAACTTTTTTTTTTCTTTGAATTAAAATGATTTTTGTCGTTTCACAGGATCCAAGAAATCCCGAGAATCCGAAAGCGAAATGTTCATCAATAGCGGAAGCTTATCACGCCGGTCTCACTGCGAGTCGTCGTAAGATCATTCAAAAATCATTTATGAGCGGTGAGACCCGCGTGGTCGTGGCGACCGTTGCTTTCGGAATGGGTATCAACAAAGCAAACATCAGATCCGTTATTCACTACAACATGCCAGCGAGTTTCGAGGGTTACGTGCAAGAGGTCGGACGTGCTGGTCGCGACAATCTTCCGGCTCATTGTCATTTGTTCCTCGCGCCATCGGTAAGAAATTTCATCTAAAAAGCCAACTTCTTTCACGAGTGTCAGCAGCGTCAAAAACATTACGTTTGATTTAATTCTACAGAAAGATGGAGATAAGTTGGAGCTTCGTCGGCACATATTCGCAGACGGCGTAGACAGACACATGATAAGACGTTTGCTTCAAAAGATTTTCATTCCCTGTTCGTGTCCGAGAGTCGGAAGCAGAAACAATACTCAACGTTGTCCTGGACACGAAGTCGCAATTCCCGTCGATGAGACTGTTAGAGCTCTTGATATATCCGAAGAAACTATCTCGACGCTTTTGTGCTATCTGGAACTTCATCCCAAGAGATACGTCACTGTGCTTTCGTCAGTCTACGTGAATGCCAAAGTCTCCAGTTACGCTGGACCCAAAGCTCTGAAAGCTGCAGCGCAATCTGTAAGAATGAAAAAAATACTCTATACATGATAATTACTTTAATCCACTGTGGTCTAACAGGATGTTTAGCTACATAGTGCAGCTCTATAAATGTTGTAACCACATGCAGTGTGATTAGAAAGAAACCTGCCTGTTTTCGTTTGAAAAAATATATAGCAAATGCGAAAATATTGGAGCTAGTCAGATTACATTAGTTAAAAGATTCTGAAATTGATATAAATTAACTTTTTTGTTTAACTCCCGTCTGCAAGAAAAGTAGAATAAAAAGGATTTTGATTTAAACAAGTTTTTATTCATGAATACAAACTGCGGTTTTTTTTAAACTGCATGTGTTTGCAGTGAGAAGTTAAAAAAAAAGATTACTTTATTTATAGATGTTTGTTGGCACTGAAATATTAAAAAACAAAATTACATTACAAAGTTTAATTAATGGAATGTCAAAATAGGGTATAGAATTTTTTTTCGCGGAGGAAAGTGGCGACCATTTTTTTTTACAGTTACTAATATTCTTATAGTTTTAAGTATCTAGTGTGTACGAATCATAATGATTTTTCTAAATGTTTACTGCAATATTTGATAGAAAAAGAAAAAAAAGGTCACTTTGTTTTATTATTTTTTGCAATAACTTTTAATTTATATAAACTATCCTCTTTTACGGTATACTTTATAAAGTTCTACTTCCAGAATCGTATTGATACACTAACATTTTTATTTCACCAATCCAAACCTTAAAAAATGTAATTTAAACACGGTGGTCAGAATACCAGAAAATGTCCTTCAGTGGGGTGAAACATATTAAATTTAATAAATTTAATGAACAATTTTGAATTCATTTTTTTCAGTCTCCTCCTTTGGCAATGGCAATAGCTTTGGATTTGAAGAAAGGCGTCTCACACGACAACAGTTCTATGGTAGAATTTCCTGTCGTCGACGTAGCAGCGGCGATTGGTTGGGACAGTGGAGTTGTGAAGAGTCATTTGAAGAACTTGGAGTGGCAAATTGGTAAATTTAAAAACAAAAATCTTGAACCACCTTACAATCGTAAAGAAGCATATTTTGTATAATTTCCTGCTTTTTTTCTCGCTTTAGTCGATGGTAAGTCTAAACGTTCAGCGATATCGGTTCGCTACGATACACTTGGGCTCAGAGTTCGTGCACCTGGAGATCTGACGGATACGGAACTCGACGAGGCCCTCGAAGCCCTTGCCGGGCGCGCGCGTGATCAAGAATCTTCGGCATTGCGTCAACTCGATACAATTCACGCTGCGCTGAGCAAATACAGCGTTCCTAACATCAGACAGTGCATGCAACTTACCGAAGAGATCTCGGTGAAATCTGAATGTCTCAAGGAAATCATTCGTGAATACTTCCGCTCGGACGATCCGTTGTCGGTGGTCGAGCTTCCACCTCAGGTAAACCACAACTTTAAATATCAAACTAATTAACAAAAATTTCCACCGTGCTCTTCTAATTTTTTTAAAATAATAATAATAACAATAAATAATTAGATAAAAAATTATACTTTTATTTGCAATAAAATTTCAACCAGTTGGTACATCTAAAAATTGTGGCCAATCATGCCGAATTGCCTATTGAACATTTTGATAATAAAAAAAAATATAAAAATTACATTATCTTTTTACATAATGATTGAAATGTTTGATTGTTATTTCCCTTTTTTTTAAACACGACATCTCGGACTTCACAAAATCCTCTATCAATAATATTGAAAGACTTTAAAAAAAAAGTTACTATATAAAATCCTATCGAGGGATTATAATTTAATCTTAGATTATGAAATAATTATCGAATTATGAAGTCTGTTGAGCAGTGTTTGTTTTTGACGTGTGGTATTAATAAAATGTATTTTTTTTTATTGCAGACCGATCCTAAGAACGAGGCAGAGATTACGGGTGACGTGCGTTCTCTTATTTCGAGCTACCGCGACAATAACTTCACGGGACGAGCTGTCGCCCGTATATTTCACGGTATTCAGAGTCCAAATTATTCGGCACTCGTGTGGAGCCGATGTCGGTACTGGAGATCGCATCTGGCTACGGATTTCAATTTCATATGTAGAATAGCAACGAGAGAGATTTTGGCGATGCGGTGAGACCAGCAATCCTCGGTCTTTCTTGGTTATTTAGTTAAGTAACATAAAAATTGATAAAATACATTGTACAAAACGACGCAAAGAGGATGAGCCGGTTTTTGTTTTTCATCTCTCAACGAATGCCTCGCAGAGCTTTATCTATATAACAATGCAACTAAGGTAGCTCATTGTAACATTTAATTAATTTAATTCTTAGATAGCTGAATTTTAACGTAAATTTATTAAGATTTGTACGATGAATAAAAGACAAATAAAGGACGTTTTATTTAAACACTTTTTTTATATTCGGTAATAAATCTTCAGATTTACAGTCCTAAAATGCTAGTACATGCGAAAATGGTTTCTATTTTAACAAAATGTATTTCAATCTTCCTACACGAAGTACGAAAGTAGATATAAAAATATTTTCACTTCACCATTTACGTAAGAAGTTCTATTGGCTTTTTTTTTACGTACTTTCAAATAATCATCTCGCTCATTAGCTCATTGACAAATTCAACTCTCTCATCAGACTCGCAAGTTGCAAGCACAGTGAGAAAAATTATAATCAAAATAAGTATCATATTATTTTAAAATTGCCTATATGATCTTGAATTTCATTTTTAATACAAATATTTAGGTTGATCTGATAAGTATAAAATCGATATACAGCTTTTTTTTGCCTAGAACGCTGGAATATCGAAATTAAATGACGAATTCCGACTATTTTCTTCGTTAATTATTAAATCATCAATTAAAATGAATTCTCCAAATACTTCCTAAAAAAAAAACTACCCAAATTTTTTTAGTTAGTTTGTTTGTTATGGATTGGACTATAAATACAGCAGAATTGGGCAATATTCGAATAAAATTTTATCAAAAATACTTAAAAAAATGTTGTATCTTATAAAAAAATACGTAAAAACATGAAGAAGGTATACGATGGAAACAAATAACAATGATTTCAAAAAGACTTCTTATTTCAACGAAAATGAATATATTTGTCGTTCTCGAAAATATTAATTCTTATTTCAGCCAGAAAGTATTTTTAATATATTTTTCATTCGAATATTGTTATTATTAGTATAGCATTCACTCTCTTGAAATATTCGTCAATTTAGCGCTTCAAGTGACTGCTCTCTTCATGTAATTGCACTGTCTGAGAAATTTGTGCATACGAATTTCCTGCATCTTTCCAACGCGATCCATGCAAGTTTCGTTCTGACAGAGAGCGCAGAATTCTGAAGTGACCCCGTGAAATGGTGATCGGAAGAAAACATTCGTGTCTTTGAGACTCTTGTTCTTGTGATGCGTCCAGATGTGAAAAACCACCTCGAAAATCGTCATTAATGCGAGTATCCACTGGAAATATACGATCGGCAGGAGAAAGAGGAAGATCGGATTTGTTTGAGCGAATGAAGTACCCGACACTGGTTCAACGTCGATAAACCTCTCGTCGTTTTTCTTCTTCTTCTTATTGTTATCGCTCGACGAGAGTTCTTCTTTTACCTCGCGTGGTATCTGAAACCGAGCGCTTATTCCAAAAAAACAGTACATCAGACTAAAGGGATGGGAAATATCGAATAAAATATCACCAGGTGATATTTTATCCGATCAGCAGTGAGTTTTTAAATGGACGAATGATTTTTTTAAAAAAGTGAATTGATATGTTATACTTTCACTGCTGTAAAAAAATATCTACATAGCAAGTGCAGAAAAAATCGATAACTTTTTAGGTGAATTCAGCCACATTTATCGAATCCTTTTAGTCGCAGAAAATAAGAGTGATCATAAAAGTTATAGTTTTAAATTAGCTTTCAATTAAATTGTTTAATCATACCCGATGATGTTGAGTTTTCGTTTAAAAAATATAAAAAATGTATCTTTAAAAAAAATGTTTTATATTACTTTCAAAATTAACAGAATCTCTAGGCTTTTGTGTGGAATCCAGTTTAAAAAGATGGTGAGTATGAAAATCATGCTAAATCGTCAAAAACTGATTATATTGCTGAAAATATTTTAATCACGGGTCAAGTTATTTATTGTTAAAATCGTATATTTTTCGTGAAAACACAAAATAATTTATAGCTTCCCGCGACAAAAATATTTTCAGATAATTGCCTCATTATCATCAAATTTTGCATGGTTTTAATTTTAAATGAAAAAATGTCGTTCGGTTTCAATTTAACGATTTCAAAGAATGGAATCCAGATTTATGTCTGAATATTTTATCAATTTTACAGCAATATAAAAGCGACATTACTTTGAAGAAAAAAAAGTTTTACATTTTGTAATGAAATTTTATCAGATTTATAAAATGATTTTAAAAAATGTACAAGAAGTGACAAATTATTTTCTATCGAATTATGAGAGATAAATTGACAGTGAAAGCCCCATACACACACGTGCCAAAATTAAATTCTAATTATAGCGTGCATTAACTTTTCCGATAGTGGCTGTTGAATTTTTAAAAATACGAATAATGAATAAATATAAACTCTTATGTCAGTGAATTTTCTTTAGCCAGTTAAACTGGTTCACACAAGTCAAATGAGGCCTATATATTTTTATCGTTTTTAGAAGCTTCCACATATCAATTGACCGCATGGTATCGTGTACTTTTTTTTTTTTTTACTTTTTTACCGATCTTAATGTGCGGCTCATTTCGTTTCTCAAAAAATTCTCCACGAATTCATCACATACATTTTCTGTAATGTTATCCATCTAAAAATGACAATTTCTTTAAAAAAAAAAAAGGTTCTCCGTTTAAATAACAGACTGTAATTTTTAGACATTCAATACTACAAAAAAAAAAGACAATACAAAAATATTAAAAACTGCAAAAAAAAAAAACGAATTGAAACGTCACGCATTAAATTCGGTAAAAAAGCAGCAAACTATTATTAATTCTCCAAATTAAGGAAACATTCCGTAATACAAATTGCCCTAAATTCCTACCAAATTATCGACAAAACGAAAAAAATTCGAATACACGAAAAAATAAAAGCAAAAAACTCGTGAGTTAAAAAAATAAAAACATCAAACAAAATTTGTAAAAATAATTCGATAAATTGAAAGTAACGACGTTGAATAGCAATCGTTAGTAATAAATCACCTGGAAAGGAACACGTCGACGCTGTACAGCGGTATTAACACCGATTTCGGGTTCACCAGTTTCCGCATTGTTGACTGGTGAATCGTTGCTTCTGCGTTGCTGTTCCTCGTGTCGATTCACCAGTGGTCGTACGATGCTCTCGCCAGTTTCCTCATCAATGAAAATCTGTTCCATTTCTATGCGTAGGTTTTTTTTTCTTTTTTCTTTCAATCACACGCCGACACGTATTCAGAGAGGAAGAGCGAGAGAGAGAGAGAGAGAGATAACGATGAGGCGCTTCAGGTAGACAGAAACATTCAGCGCTAAAACGAGTCGGACGTTCGAGCGTGGGTCACCGGGGTCACTTCCCGGAAGTAAGGGTCCCCTTGAGTTCCTCCGGCTGAAGCAAAGAAAACTTTCATTAACTTTCCGCCGAGCATCGATGATGAGTACCTATTGACATATATATATATATATATATATATATATATATGTGTTTAAATAATTTTTCAACGATCATATCTATGACGCATTTTTTAATCTTAAAATCCGTGCAGCTTCTCTCGCGTATTATGAAATTGCCATATCGTGATGATTGTTATGAATTTATTAGACGAGCAAAGCGGCGTGATTGCCGAGGAAGAGCAACAGGTAAATCGACGGCTAAATCCTACAGGTGGCAACGATTATATATATTTGAAGCCAGTATGATGCAATACTCCCGGAGTTTTTATGTCTCGATTCGCCACAGTAGTAGAGATCGTAATTACAAAATGCTTAATGACGATTTTCATAGAAATCTACAAATTGTCGATGGTGATTAATGTTTGACGTTTTTTTTTTTTTTTTTTTTTTTTCATTGGAAGGTAGAGGTCGTTACTGAGTTATTTTAAGCTTACGTGACCTTGAGTATAAAAAAATAATTCTCGTCTTTATAATGTAATTATTTTTCTAGTATTTTTTTTTTCAAATAAAAGGTACAGATTGATCTGAATTATTTTAAGCTTATACGAAATTACATATAAAAATCTTAATTATTTAGATTTTTGGATAATTTTGTAATTTCATACTTTAACCTTTTTTTTTAATGGTCGATGCAGGTCGTTGTGTTTTAAACTTTAGCTTATATAAAAATTACTTGATTCATTTACATTATTGCGTAATTTTTTTTTTAAATATTTTAATTGTTATTTATTTTTTGTTTTTCACCGAAATGTAGAGATCATTCTCAGTTAACTTGTACAACCTTACATAAAATATTTTCGATTATTTCAATTTTCGGATTATCAAATTTGATTACAATTGAAGCTTTTTTTTTTTAGCTTTTGTCACTGGAAGGTAGAGGGCGTTCTGAGTTATTTCCAGCTTATTACGAACTTATTTATATACATATTTTGATTATTTAGATTTTTTGATAAATTTTATTTAAATATCTTAATTCTCACTTTTTTGAAGTTTTTTTTTAAATATTTAATTCAAATAAAATTTTTTATTATTTAGATATTCCGGTAATTTTAATATTTATTTACTTTTTTATCAGCATTTTTTTGTTCACATTGAAAGTTAAAAATCATCTTGATTTATTTCAAAAGCTTCCACGATCTTAAATACAAATCTAAATTATTTACACTTTTCAATAACAATCAATGTCGATAATTAAATTTCCTAATCCTTTTTTTTTCTTAATTTTATCAGAACCGCGACGTACCTTCAATTTTTCACAGGCGTACGCGAAATTCACGCGTCCGCAGTGTCTCATAGCATATTCGTTGGTCGGACTATACAGTGAAACAAATCGCCAGCATGCCTCTGCGTGTGGAATGTTACTTCCAGTCGGGCTTCTGTATATAATTCGAAGTCGTGTGAATCGAATGGCCTATATACTTAATCCATCGAGTATATAACTATATATACTCGAGTGTGGCACACTTATCAATGCAATTACAGATCCGTCGATAAGTTTAAGAAACGTAAAATACACTTCCACTTCCGAAACTCTCTGAGCTCGTACTATTCTCCAAAAAGCAGTGAGTGATGAATCCGTTCGTCTCACACACAAACTGTTATAGCGTTAGGTACTACGTCTCTTTTTTTTCCAGTCCGTAGCGCCACTTTCAAGGTGTTTACACGGACAGGCTCGTAGCAAAGAAAATTAATTCATCGACGTACATCACGTATGACTTTTCGGTTGCTTTATTTGTGATTTACACGATTTTTTTTCATTGTTTTGGCATGTTTTTTTTTTAGTTAGGGTAAAAAATGTGCTGGTTTTGTGTATTATCTTTTCGAGTGTGCACTCTGTTGCAAAGATACTTGAGTAAATTGATAAGGCAATACAGCGGTTCTACAGAATTCAACTCTACACAAGCACAGATTCTACACATCAAGTCTCCAAGGCATACAGGCTCTATACAGGCGAAAAACTCTCCACAACAAAATTGTACACTGGCAGAGTTCACCTTCGAGAGTTTTCAATGTGTAGAGTTTTGCCTTGGACACTTTTTCTGTGTTGAATTTGCGCTTGTGCAGAGATGAGATTGTATAGAGTTTGATTATGTGTGTATTATTGCTGTCGTGTAGAGTCAAGCATTGTGTAGAGTTGATGATGTGTAGAATCGGATTCTCTAGAGCCGCTGTATTGCCATTGATAATAAGTGATTGATATCGGATTGTGCATTTGCCCGGTAGAGGCAAAGAGGGGTCAATACGGAGCATGCGCTTTGCAAAACATTTCGTCATTTCGCACGGAAATATTACTATATTTCAGTGTCATTTCGTTACATCGGCAGACAGCTGATCCGACAGTTGACACAGAGTTGTGTCGAGATACAGATCATGACTGTTTGACACGCTGTGTTTTATATATAAATTTTTTTTAACAGGCTTATGTTATAAATGTTAAAATTGGCACTTTTCAATTAGTACACTTGTTGATTTCGCGATTAATAAATTGAAATTTTAAAAAACTGCATCAGCATTCTGTGGAATTAACATTTTTTTTGTAATATATTGAAAAGCCATTTTGCGTCTTTTTTATGATCGAGTTTTTATACACAACAGATTTTTGCATACTTTAAAGACACTCAATTTTTGGAGTTCTGAACTTTAAATAGACTTATTTTATAAATTTTGGAATAGGAATTTTTCTATTTATATTCTTGTCAATTTTATGATTAATACACTGAAATTTGCAAAAACTGCATCAGTATTCTGTGGAAATAATTTACATTTTTGTGTAATTTATTTATTAATATTTTTTGTACTTTTTATTATCAGTCCAAGTTTGAGTTTTTTTTTATACAACAGATTTTTGAATAATTTAAAACACTCAATTTTTGGAGTTCTTATTTTTAAATAGACTTAAAATATTTGAACAAGAATTCTTTTATTTATATTCTTGTGAATTTTGTCATTAATAGATTGAAATTTGCAACAAAAAAAAAAAAAAAAAAAATGCATCAGCAATCAGCAGAACTAAATTACATTGACATTATCTATTTTAATAAGTATTTATTTTTGGAGTTTTTTGAAAATATAATTACTTTACTGAATTTTTCATCAGACTCAATTACGGAAAAAAAATGTCTTGAAGATTCTGCGTTTTTTTGTTTTTTTTTAAAAATAAAAATTCCTTTTTTAAAATTAATACTACATACTTATAAGCTATTGCTGGTAAATGAAAAAATACATGTCTTAGGTTGAAAGAAAGCTTTTTTATTCATCGTCTTGTACAACAGTAGTTTTCTCGGATACGTAGAGACCGTCCAAGAACTTTCTGATGTCCTTGTTCTTGACAGTGGTCGACTGCTGAATCAAAGCAGCTGTAAAAAAAAAGAAATATATATATATTAAAAAATAAGCCTACGTTTAGAATACAAATATAAAATCAAACGATTTTCGTGCGGAGATGAACATTTCTTCGATAAAAATGTATATTAAATATGTTTTTAAACCAATAAATGATCAATTATTATGCAAAACTGAACCATCTTTTTACACACTGAATTATTATATATATATTTTTTTTTGGTTTTCCACCGTACGGGGTCGTTCCCCTTTTACGTTTCTCAACTCCGTCTTTCTTTTACCAGCAATACATTTTTAATGAATGAATGCCCATTATTATTTTGGATTGAAAACTAATTAGCTGTACCTGATCTCGACACATCTTCCAGAGAGTTGCCCTCCAGAATGAGTTCGTCCTTCTGTTTAACGGAGTTTGCGACGGTAACTCCAGGTGCCATTTTGACGCGTCGAATATACTTCTCGCCTAAGAAATTTCTGATTTCGATTACAGAGTTGTTCTCGGTGGTCACGCAATTGATGGGGAAATGGGCGTATACGGCGCGCATCTTGTACAAGTAGCCCTTGGTTACACCCTTGAGCATGTTCTCGATGTGTGAGCAGACAGTACGAACTGCCGCGAGCTCCTTTTTCGTGCCAAACCATTTTTCTACCTTCAACGTTCTTGGATTGACCATCTAAAAATTCAAACAATCCGTATTTGTTACATCGAAATTTTCGTGACTATTGAGAGCTTTGCTTTTAATTATTATTAACTTCAGAAAGGATTTATCATTTATAATTAAAATGAAGGGGAATCCACAAAATCATCATGAGTGAAAGATCTGAAGTCTGGTGTTGCTATTTATAAATATTGACTCTTAAGATATTTTTTCTTCACATCACATATATCATTTTTTCTAACAACTATTGATACCAGAGGTAAGGCATTAAGGATATTCTATACAAATTGCGGAGTTATTTTACAACTAAACATGAAAAATTGAAAGATTGTGTTTTATAAGTTAAAGAAATTTATTTAAAATCTTAATAGGTGTTTAAAAGAAGTCTGATTCTACTGTATAGTATACAAAATTATACTTTTCGATTTGTCTTACTGTTACTATGGTTGCTAATTTAATGTATTTGCTGCACATAGGTAAAAATATAAATATTAAAAATGGTTATTTTATTATATCAAACATTTGAAAAAAATCTACAGGAAATCATTCCTGGAAAACATTATTTGTCAATGTCAATGTTTTTTTTCAATACAAAGCTTCCTCAAAGCAAAAACAAAATTATTATCAAATACTTCTACTTATCCACGCAACTAATAATGTCAAGCGTTATATTACTGCTCACAATTTATAGCACAAAAAAAAGTTTTTAGCTATTATCACATCCCAAGAGTCAAGAAGAAAAAAAAAACAATTTTTAAGATCATCAAAATTGATGATAACACAGTTTTAGACAACAGAGAAAAAAAAGTTGACTTACACGAATATCGAGAGCAAGATGCTTGAAGGATCTCTTTAAGACTCCTCGGGGTCCCTTAACCGTGATGGTACGGGACTTGACTGATACAGTCAATCCCTCCGGGATCTTTACAGTCTGGTTTGTGACAATCTGCTTCATCCTGCAGCTGAAAAGAAAAAAAACGTTACCTTTGTAAGAAAAGAAAAACCAGTTTTGAGAGCACGTCCTCCAACCGTAAGCATCATACGGTTTCCATTCGTTATGGATTCACAACATGATAGTAACAAAGTGCAACAGGAGCCATAGTAGCTTAAAGGCTCGTATTCGTTTTACATTCAACTTCTCGATTTATAAATTAATCACAAATTCGCGTAGATACTGACACGTCTACTGTTGAATTATATAGTTTAAAAAAAGCACTCTCGATCGCGGATATTTGAAGAATTAAAGTGTCGAATCCATGTATGACAGTTAGGTTGGAGTTGAGAGAGAGGTTATACAATAATTATGTTTGTTAAAAATGTCGTTGAGACGAAAAATATTGTTTCACGATTGAGTAACGAGACATCGGGAACCTTATAAACACAATTTGGCACCGTTATTATTCACAATTATTACAGATCGCATGGAATACCGATACACGCTGAAAATCTTTACCTTGCGCACGCTACAGTACAACCGGAAAAGGGGGATCAAGCTGAAGAAACCATGTCCCTAAGTTCGAAAAACATGGCGGTTCTGGTTATAGGCGAAAAATTAAATCCCTATGGGTTTTTTGGAAAATTATTGGTGTCTGTAGATGGCAGCACCGCCATCGAATTTGGCGCGATATTTCAAATTTTTACGAATTTATTATATGTAGCTTATCCGTGTGTTTAGCAGTTTTTATCCTGTCGATCTTTTTAATGACTAAAGAATACAAATTAACAATGCTGCTAATGTGTTTGGGATATTAGTATCCTTAAAATATTAAATATGTCAGAAAATCTTAACACAATTAAAAACATGTGTTAACAAATTTGGCGGTGAATTTCAAATTTTCACGAATTATTATTAAGAAAAGAGAATTATCGTGAAAAAGAATTTTCGATCACTTTTCTCTAAGCATGTATTTAAAAAAATTGAAATCGTCAATATATCGTCCGCCATATTTAATGTCTTAAGGATATTTATTTATTAATTTTATTCATTATATAATATTAAAATATTAATATTTCTAAGACATTTGCAGCATTCTTAATTGTTTTTTTACTACAAAGATCTTCGGGATAAACGTTGTTATCAAATTTGGAGCGGAATTTGAAATTTTTATAAATTATTAATAAAAAAAGAATTTGAAAAGAAATTCTCTAATATATGTATTTTGTACTTGGATTATTAAGATTTTTTGTCATATTTAATGTACAAGGATATTAATATCGCTAAAATATTTGCAGCATCCTAAATTTTTATTTTTTATTTGTTGAAAAGTTCGACGAGATAAACTCTTTCACATAGAGAACAATAATACCGTATATATGTGACCCTTCCGATTAGGTCCGCAATTTTTTATACGATTGAGATAACGCTAAGAAGCACTAATCTTTATAAAAAAAATTTGCACATTTTTAATTATCTATGATTTTTCAAAACAATTTATCAAACGACATATTTCACAAATCTGCAAAAATTCTGAAAAACTTTTTACGGGAAAAAAAATCTTAAATTATAAAATTCGATAATTAAAAAAGTTTTAATTATCGAAAAACTTGTCACGCGATTCATTCTTGTGTCTCGCGTGAAAAAATCTCAATTTCCAAATATAACAACTGATAGAAGGACTTTAATATTTTCCAGCGACGATATTTTTCTTTCAATTAAAAAACAAGTGGAGCTTCTACAATTAATTTTTATATTTTAACTTGGAAATTTAGAACATTGCGATTAAGCGATATTCCAATTTTTTAGTTCCAATTTTGAAAAGGTGACAGAATCTTGATGAATAGAATAAAAAAAATGTTAACTGTCTTGTTAACAAACTATATTATAGGAAACCGGTGTGGGTGTTAAATATTGTTTCGATGGTTCTCGATGTTATGAAAATAAAAACATAATATAAATTATATCAGGCATTTATTTCAAAAGTTCATTATAACAACTATAGCTTCGGCATTGTCAAACTATATATCATTCTTTCTTCACATACTTCTCCCATCACTTTGATCAGTAAGTGTTACAATGTAATTTGCAATTCGCAAAAAAGACTTCCTTTCTCGCAGGAGTTACGTGTTTTTTAATTTTTTTATTATTATAATTATTATAATTATTATTTTTACATGGCGTAGCGTACCGCTTATCACAATATACATTTTTTTTGTCTTAAATTTACCTTATCGTTTCAGTAGTAAATCGTGAAAAACGGCTTAAACCGTTCTCCACAGTCTGGTACAAATATAACATGACTATTTTTATTTTCCTCCATTACATAGTCTTCGATTTGTCAGGACTCAAAGATTTGGCTCACGGAATTTGTAGTCTTCGTTTCGTTGCAGCTTTTCAGCAGCTCCAACAATCCAAAGACCGTATAGCTTATTTATTTCTTTATTTTCATGAGTGTATCCGCAAATCTAGACGATATTTCAGCATTTATTCTACAATATTTACAAAATATAGTTTTTTTTTTTAATCATCGATTACTTCAATATATGATAGGATGCCCTTAACATTCATCGCACTGCTATTTATCTCGAGAGTGTGTGTGTTTACATGATACTTCGTTTCGCGCGGGGAGAGAAAAATACTTTTCAAATATTCATTTGTGCCGCCAGAAATAAATGAATACATAGTCATATATCGCAATAACTAAACGGCGACGTAGTCACGTCGAATGCCCGAAACGTAACGTAACGATAAAACGAAGAACAAAAAAAAAAAAAAAAAGAAAATATCTACCGCCGAAAAATCGCGGCTGAAAATTGCATAAACAAATTATGCAAGAATGTCGAAATTCGTTTCATTGATGCTGAAGAAAAAAGAAGAAACGAATTCATATAGACCTATGATTTACTTTGGAATGAATGCGCAATACAATAAATAATATTGAGAGTCGTTCGCGACCGTCGAAACGATCAGCCGAGTTGACGAAAAAGGGGCGAAGTCATTATTATAACGCTTCACTCTAACCATTCGGAAGCACGACTAAAGCGGTTTGTCCCTCTGGCGAAAGTCTTTAAAAATCCTTCGAAAGCGATTTTCACTTTATAAACCACAAATAGTTTCATCTTATTTCACTGTTAAATGGACGTAATCCGAAAAATTCAGAAATACGACTGTAAAATAAATAAAACAAGTTCGTCCAGCAAAAAGAAGAAAAAAAATGAAAGGTTTTCAAGTCATTTCACAAATCGCCACTAGAGACTGAAAGTTCTCATCGAAGATTCCGAAAAAAAAGTCATCGACAGCAACACGTATAATCAGTTTCTTCTGTCAGGTATTCGATAGGCTCAATCAGGACGCACCTTGTTGCTTAGTCGTTGTTCGCGTCTAACATGAATAAAAAAACTTCAATCTGTCTTTTTTTTTTTTTAATTCCATGCAACGCTCAATCTTGTCGAAAAATGCTCGTTGCTCGTTGATACAACAAACAGAAGAAAAAAAACTTTCAAACTCGTAGTATTGATGCGAGAAAAAACGTGTTTATCGTATTCCCAAGTTTATTCCTTGGCAAAGATAAAGAATAAACGCCCTTAGGACTATTTGCTTCGACGTAATTCACTGAGTAACAGGTCTACGTCCTTGACACATCGCTTTTGGCACTCGTATTAGAATCCTGTACATCACTTTCCTCGACTTCTTCCTCTTCCTCTTCTACTTCTTCTTCATTCCCTTCATCCTTTTCCCCTTCGTGTTCGCTGTATTCTACTTCCTCCTCTTCCTCCTTAGATCTTTCCAAGGATTCCTCCTCCGCCGTTTCTTCTTCCTGTCCTTCCTTTTCCTCTTCCAACACTCCCTCCTGCGTTGTCTCATTTTCCTGGTTTTCCTTTTCCTCTTCCAAATCTTCCTCCTCCATCGTCTCTTCCTCTTCGTTCTCCTTCTCCTCTTCCATCGCCTCGTCCTCACTGACAACATGTTGAACCTCAAATCCTCGCAACTCCTCAAAGTCCGTTTCATCTTCATAAATAAAACCAGTCACGGCTTCCATAGAGTCTTCATTAACTATATCAGAAACATTTTTCTGAATCAGTATCTGATTTCCGTCCGCGTCTTTGGCAACCATTAGAACGGTCCCGTTAAGATTGTGAATTTGTACGCCTTCTTCTTCTTCTTCTTCCTCCTCTTCCTCAACTTGTTCCTCCTCCTCTTCCTCTTCCGCCTCGATATCCGAATGTCCTTCCTCGAAAGTCTCCTCTTCTTCGGCATGAGATTCTTCATCGTCTTGACTGTCATCCGAATGATACTCATCATCCGGATTAACGACATGAATCCTACTATCTTCATCGTCGATTTCCTCATTCTCAGGTTCTGCCTCTTCTTCCGATGCCAATTCCTCAGTCAACGCTTTTTCAGCAGGAGCTCCGTCCTCGTAATACATCGAATTTTCAGCGTTAACATTCTGCGATCGAGATTCTTCGGTCAGAATCTCTGTTTTGTCTTTTTCTTTAACTGTAAAAGGTACCATAGGACTGAGTTTGTGTCCTACAGCGTCATCACGTTCCTCGGCTTCATGTTCAGCCGACAACGGCATCACCGGGCTTAAAATAGGAGGACCATCGTCGTCTGATTCATCGATACGATTTTTCATTTCCTCTTCGTGATAGCTTTCCTTTTTCATATTTCCTGGCTCATCCAAGATTTCCTTTTCCTTATCTTTGCTCTGCTCATCTTTGTCACTCTTCTCCGATACTTCGACAATATTTTCATCAGTCTTTGCCTCCTCCGAAGGCTCAGCCTTCATTTTTTTCTCTACTTCTTTTTCCACTATCACTGGATTCTCTTCGTCGTCCGATTCCCGTTCTTCTTCGCTCTCTGATCGATAATTAACTTCCCAAGTAGCTCGACTGTTCGTTCTCGATTCATTCTCGTCCTCTGCCTCGTTTTCTTCATCCTCGCTTCCGCTTTCGCCGTTGCTGCTTTCAGAATCTTCCGAATGTTCCGAATGCTCGGAATTGCTCGCTCGATGATCCGAAAAATCGCCTTCACCGGTAATCGAAGCACCGTCACCGATTAAACTGCCTTTATCATCGTCCTCGATCTTCATATCGTGCTCAATGTCGATGCTGTGATCCTCGTATTCGGGCTGCCGTTTATCGCAAGTTGCCGAATGTTGATTCAATTTTTCTTCGCTCTCGAAGCTTTGCTCGCATTTCGTGCACCAAGCGATTCCGGTGCTATTTATATGAATGCTCATGTGAAGCAGCAGCTTGCTACGAGCGTTGTGATAACGCCCGCACGTTTTGCAAGTAAAATTGTTGCCCTCGCACGTGAGAATCGACGCGTGAGCTTTAAGATGTTCAGCCAGTTCCTCATAAGTTCTGCACAATTTTAGACATACTCCGCACGTGACAGCGGCTTCGGCTCGATGAAATCTGATTAAATGCTGCCAGAGATGCTTTTTAGCTGGCCAAGGTTTGCCGCAAACCTCGCACGTACATTCTGTGTTTGTCGATTCGTCGTAAACCTTTCGCGAATCTTTTCTCGAGCACTTCATGCTATTCAACAATCTCATCTGCGAAAGTGGCATCAAATTCGGCACTGGTTTTTGTTCCGAAAGCTGCATATTTATATCCTCAAAGAGATTAAAATCGGGTATATTCAAGTTGGTTTCGTGAAGCGCAGGCTCCAAAGGTTCCTTCTTAATTTTATTATTATTCTTCAGATGAGCCTCGAGAATCGAAGTGGGATATCGACTGTCCTCGCGATTGCTCGAGTTTCTTCTCGTGCAGACGTTTATGTGATTCCAAAATAGTGTTTTCGTGCAAAATTGTTTGCCGCAATTTTTACACTCGAAATTCTCGCGATCGCGCATTTTTCGTTTGGAATTTGAGCCGTCGAGCTTTATTTTCTTAAACATTTTCTGCGGATCCTTGTTGTGAACGTTTCTATAATGATCGGAGAGAGTGTCGCGATTCAGAAAGATTTCGGGACATACATCGCAGTCGTAAGTGTCTTTTCTTCGTCGTTTAAAGTCAAAAGCATCGTCGTCACAGATACCATCTTCGTAATCGTAATCTTCGGGTTCTTCCTTAACGACTACGTCAGCATTGTCGTAATCATCGGACCTAATATCCAAACGATTTTCGAAACCGGCTAGCTGATCTTTCGGCACATTGTGAATGTGCTCGTAGTGATAACGAATATCCGTATCTGTTGTGAAAACTGCTAAGCACTGTTTGCAAGTTCGAAATACTTTGCCGTGACACTTTTTCGTGTGATCGAATGCTTTCCACTTGGAAGCGTATTGTTTACCGCAAACCTGGCAGGTGTTTGGTTTAAGCAACACTCCCGTGTGTTCGTCTTCAACATGTTTCTTCAAATCCTTCGGATCTTTCATGGGAATCAAGCAAACACCGCAGGAAACACCAATCTCGTTTCTGTGCAACGACAGAACGTGCATCTTGAGTTTAAGCTTATTTTCAACAGTATCGCCGCAAAAATCGCAAACATTCGGGCTGTTATGATACTTGTGATCTTTTCTGTGTGACTCGAGATCCTCTTTAGTTCTGAATAATTTTTTGCAACTGCTGTGATCGCAAGTCAAGTCAGGATGATCCATGTGATTAACACGATTGTGAGTCATGATACCGAGCTTTGACGTGACATTTTCATTGCACAAGTGGCAGGTATAAGTGCTATGATGATTTTCGACATGTTTTTGTAGGCTCGCGCGATCTTTAAAAATTCTTTCACAGGCGCGACATCGAGTGAGCAAAGCGCCCGGATCTTTTCGATAATTTTGACAGCCTTTCATGTGACGACGTAGAAGATAACGCTTGTGAAAGCCTTTGTTGCATTTATCGCACTGATGTACACCCTCGTCCTCGACGGTGGTTTGCTTGAAATTCGTGGATTCGCGAATTCCTTGCTTTACGTAAGGTTCGTAACGATGAATTTTCGATATGTGCGCAGCTAAATGATCCTTCGACGCGCTTGTTTTCATGCAATAACGACAAGTCACGTCTTTGTGTCCTTTGTGAACGCGATTCACGTGTTTCCATAGATGCGACGTTCTCCCGTAACATTTATTACATAAATCGCAAGGAAATAGACCGTGAATTGTTCTACGATGATGACATAGACTTTCCCAATTGTAGAAAGTAAGATCGGTGCACAATTCGCAGGTTAATTCAGTTTCCGGTACTGCAGTCTTTTCGTATAGAAGGGATTCGTTATTCACGCTCTCGTTTATACCATTGTTCGCTAATGTCTCGACTTCCAAACCGTGTATCTTGCGGTGACGCGACATCTTCGATTTGTTGGAATAAGGCCTGCCGCAAACGTCACAACTAAAATCGCCGTTTGTCAGAGGCCAATGATTTGTTTTCACGTGATTGCTTAGTTTAATCACGTCCGGGAATACTTTGAGACAAACGCCGCAGATTAATGGCACTGTGTCCGAGTGAACGCCCATTACGTGTTTCCAATAATCCACTCGACTGCCCCATAATTTTCCGCAAACCTCGCAGGTGTTGGGAGAGGAACCTTGAATGAGATGATGCTGGGCGTGGTCGTTTCTCAAAGTCTTCGTAGCGAAGATTTTGCCGCAATCCTCGCGTTCGCACTGCGTAAAGAAAAAAAGAAAGGATTATTTTAGCTTATTGATCTTTGGATTTTTTTAACCTGGAGATAGCAGTATTTTGTGGTAGTGGATAAAAATACTCACTCTTATCGATGGTTCGTCACTGTGATTGCTGCTGACGTGGAGCCAACGCTCCCATTTACTCGGGTGCGAACTTCCGCATAATTCACAAACGAAGAACAAGTGATACTGGGCTTTGGTGCCATTAACACCAGCTCCTGAACCGTTGCTAGTTGCTGAGGGATCGCCGCTTGATATCACAGGCTCAGACTGAAAATATTTATTTTTCATGAGGGAAGACGTTTTGACACCAATTTTCATTATTGTTAAAAATTCTATAAAATCTATATATATGGTTATATTTTGTTAAAAATCACACCAATTGCGGACATCTTTTCTAGACCATTTTTCTCGACGTTTTAGGTGATTCTGAGTATGCTGACTATGCTGACATGAAAATCTCGAAAAAAAATTTCTTTTCGTGAAAACAAAGTTTCGTCTATGATAAAGTAAAAAAAAAATATTGCTAAACGTTCAATACCTTGTGCGCATTTCGTTGGTGCCGAATAAGATGATCCTCGTTCGGGAAAGACTTGTAACAAATATAACAATCGACTTTGTCTCTATCGTCGGCATCAAAATCCATCAATGCATCGTTTGCTTCATTGCTATTCACATTCTCGTTATAATAATTACTGTTCAATTGAACGAAGCTCGCGGGATCGTAGCCAGGATCGACATTGTGAATAGACACGTGGGTCATCAATTTTTTCCTCGAGTCATGCTGCCTTCCGCATATAGTACAGCTGTATCTTCGTTGCTCCGAAATCAGTAGTTTCGAGCCACCGTGATACATATTTACGTGATTGAGAAGCTGCGCATTGTCCGAGCAAATTTTCAGGCAAACGCCGCACGCGAATGCCGCGCATTCTTTATGTGTCGCTCGGATATGAAGCCACAATGACGCACGATCGTTAAAATCACGCGTACAAATCTCGCAGACGAATACCGTCTCGATTTCAATCATATTTCCTTGACCACTTTCGGCGTCTTCCGACGTAACGGAATCGTCCCTCGCGCTCTTTTTTCTCTCCTTTTTGATCAGCTGTTTCGTCCACGATTGCGACAATACTGTCTTCTTCAAGCACTTGTCGCTTTCAATTATTGGACTTGGATCGACACCGTGAGACGACAGTATGTGCCTGCTCAACGACGATTTCGCAACAAAATCTTTTTCACACAATATACATATGTAAGGCCTTTCCGCGTCGTGAGTCGTTTCGTGCTCCTTCAGCTTGTCCACCGATGAGAAATTCTGCGGACAGGTTTCGCAGTACCAGCGCTTCTGTCCGTCACCCTCGTTTCCTTCTGTTAGATAAAAAAAAAATTATGATTACACTTCGTTTTTATAATTGCGAGTTACAGGGTTGCCACTTAATCTCGATTGCATGAAATTATTGAACTTTAACGGGTTTAAAAAGATAAAAAATTATAGCTTTCCCTGATCAATGGAGATGATTTTTTAGAATAAGATTTTCAATAAAGCAATTTATTTATTTCCAAAAAAAATCGTTAAAAATTGCCTCGAAAAAAAAGGCCCAAACAACTGTCTTTACCCCTTAACATCAAGAAATATACCTGTTTTCGTTATCTCAAGTAGCTTATAATTCGATGAATTTCTGTCCTCGTAATCCCGCTTCGAGCCTTCGCCTTTTGTCAGTGCCTGTTTGAGGATCGTAAGTTGTGGATTTTTCGACAATTTTGCCTCGGCGTTTTTGTAATCCTTGCTGTCGTTGTCAGTATCTGTGCTCGACGGATCCGTCGTGTCTATGAGGCTCTTACTCTTGCGCGGTGCTTTTTTATTTGGTTTTTCTTTCGGACGATCACCCATGCATACTCTTCCGTGTTTATTGAGTTCCGTGACTGTGGTATACATTTTTGGGCATGTTTTACATTTGTATCTGTTGTCCGGTTGAACATAGGGAATCGGCAATTCCGGTGGCGGTGGTAAACCCGTGTGTCTCGATTTTATGTGCTCTTCGAGATTCGTTCGGGTCGAATATATCCGCGAACAATAGGCGCAAGTTACAGCTGGATGGCCCCTGAAACAAAACAGTAAAATAAGTAAAAAGTGTATTTCGAAGGTTGCTTTATAATAAATTCATATATTTAAGATCGAACCGACTTTTTTGTTGTTGCCTAATTAATAGTCTATCATTTTTGCAATATTGTCATCTTGCGAACTTGAAAATCGACTATAATCTTAATTTTAAACGCTTACAACTTTTGTAAAAAAGAAAATACACTAAAAAGTTACGGGGTACAATAATATACAAATCAAAGATTACACTCAATTGAGAATTTCGCATCGTTTTAGACAATGTGGAGGTTCCTGACATGAAAATCTCGAAAAAAAAGGTTTTCACGAAATCCAAATTTCCTTTTATGAAGCAAAAACGATGAAACAAATATAATCCTAAAACACCGCGAGTGTTCGTTGTTTCATTTGCCGTAAGAACGAAAATCTATTTAATATTTTCTAAACTCTAATTCATCCTCTCGTACCTGTGAGTCGTAGATACGTGACCCCATCGATGTTTCGCTGTCGAATAAGATTTGTTACACAGATCGCACTGATAAGGTCTCTTGTACGAAGTGTGATCGTCCGTGACGACTTTAGCACCGATAACGTCACCCGCGCCCACATGGATCCTCGCATGAAGAGACAAATGGCCTTTAGAACTGAACGCTTTGTTGCACAGCGAGCAAACATAAACCTCGTGCTGTTCAGCGGTATGCTGAAAGACATCTGATTTGCGTGGATCCACTTTTGAAATTTTCGTCATTTCATTGTCGTCCAATTCCTCGGTGACCATCGGTGTCATTTCCAAAAAATCACTAGGATTTGTTTCCATGTCCATTTCGTACTCGTCGGACTTGCGATCTTCCGTATCCTCGAAGCCTGCAAATCGTTTGAAATTTCATATTTATTTTACAAATATCCTGAGAAACTTTGTTCATAAAGCCTTCTCGCATCATGAGAGATATATAAAAGACCATATTTATTAATACTATTATTATTATTATTATCGTACCATCCTCAGTGCCGCTAGCGTCGAGAATCTCCTCGATCTCCTGATCCGCCTCGCCGTCGCTGTTGAGTCTCGGCGGCGTTCCCAGCGCCGCATTTGGATTAACTATTGGAGCCTCCGGTATGAGAATAGGCATTTTTTCCTTCTCTTTGAGAAGCTCCGTCCGCAATTCCGAATAATTCTCAATGTCATTTTGTACTTCACTGTCTGCCTGTTAGATTGGAAATAAAAATAAGTAAGAAAAAAATACTTGTAATCATCTATGCTTTGTGCGAATAAGTGGATTCAAATTGATGATTCTTAAGACAGAGATTCAAGGAATATCGACGATTAACTCACAGTATTGCAGCCTGGTGGCAGACACCTCTCCAATAAGGCAACTGCGTTGACACAAGCCGTTCTGAAGTCGTAAAAATTTTCCAGATTGTACATACATCTGTAGCACAGACACTTTGGCAGTCTATCATCTTCGCCAATCTGTAAATAACAAAAATTACAAATTAATCTCAACTAAAAGAAAATATTTGAATTTCGAATACCGGTTTTCTGTTTTAATTAAATTACAAAATTTGTTATTTTCTTTGTAGATTTCATAGTGGTCGTTCCACGCATTCGAGAGGGGAAACTCTCAACCAGCTGGAGTTCATTGATGAAACGTGTAGGAATATAAAATGCAG
Organism: Perithous albicinctus; assembly: GCA_964016905.1. NCBI lineage: Eukaryota > Metazoa > Arthropoda > Insecta > Hymenoptera > Ichneumonidae > Perithous > Perithous albicinctus. The sequence continues at coordinate 26,685,460 of OZ024689.1, forward strand.
AGACTCTGGTCTTTACAATGTGGGTCAAGGTTTGCGAACTGAAAGAGGATGACTCATAAAGCATAACTGATGTACAATATTGTAGTGTCATTTCGAGAGGAAATCTCTTTCTTTTTCTATCTCAAAAATATCAGTGCACATATGAACTTTGAGAGAAGCAATTGAGAGAAGAAAAGAGTGAGAAAGTGAGCTGTAGGGAGAAATTGCCTGAAGCAATCCGACGGTTTAGTTGAGCATGAAACAGCGGAAAAAGGAGGTTTTCTTTCGCAACTTTCTTCGTCATAGTAATGGCGGTATACCTGTAGGAAAGGACACTAAATTTTTCAAGTTTTGCTCAGGTATACTCGGGTTTCAGAGCCAGGCAACGTTATTCAAGACTCTGGAGAAAATTTGCTCGAAAACTTGAACCAGACTGCGGACTTGCGCTTAAATTTTGTGAATAGCGTGAAACATCTGCAGGAAAAAAATTGCCTGTATTGTAGTGGAGCTTCAGGTCGATATTTCCACTTTGGCTCGTGTATAGTTTTTGTCCTAGTAAAGGAATTCTGCTGTAAAAAGCGCAGAAATATGGTCAATATAGTTAAATATTTAAAGACTGGGGAAAAAATAGAAAAAAGGAAATGAGCTATAAAATTTCAGAAGGAAGTGGTTGTGTAGGATATAAAAAGCTAGTAATAAAGTGGAGCTAAAGAAAAAATTACGGGTTATAAAAAAATATCGTTTTAAATTATATCAAGTATGTTAGGACTGTGGAATAAAAAAAGATGTTACCCGGAGGAAATGCTAGAAAACTTCAGAAGTACATAAATTGCTTTCAAATTTGGTCAATGACATGAAGCAGCTGCAGAATAAAATTGACCTGCGGTAAAGTCCAGCTCGAAGACGTGGAAACTCTCACGTCGGTTTATCCATAGTGTTTGTCCATACAATAGAAATTTGTTGAACAATTCAAGACTACAGTCCAGAAAGATGGTTCTCAACGCTTAATAATAATAACCGAAGTTGCCACCGATCACACAAACATAGTTTTCGACTTAAAAAAATATCTGCAACAATGTGGTGTCCAAAGTGCAGACTCTCAAAACTGCACACTGAGAGAAAAAAAAGTAATATCGACAAAATCAGAGTTTGCCGATGTTTGTCTAAATAGTTAGCCAACATTTTTTTTATTGTACTAACTACAAATGCTGTCGAACATCGGCAAATGCATATTTAGTCAATCTAAATACACATTTTTTTTTTCAGTTCGGCATGTGACGAATCGGCTACATGAAATGTTGTTGATGACGAAGTGAAGCTTCGTGTGCCGGCTGTAGCGATTGGAGCACGTGATCGACCGAGCTGTTTCGTCGGCAGGTAGGCGAATAGGCGCATCACCAGATCAGCAGATGTCGGGTAGGCGGAATGATTCGTGGAGGTGGTTAAAGGCTTCTCTTCTCTGTGTGTCGGTGGAGGTTGAACGCTGCGGAGGATGCGGCATAATATACAAGCGGACGGTGAACATCGGACGAAGCCGCTGTTGTGTCCGTTGGTAGTTGTTATATGCTTCTCCGAGAACGACCCTCGACCGAAGAAAAGAGATGTAAGATGTTGAAGCGGCCGAGCGAGGAGCGACAAGGAACGATTAACGTTGGTGAGAGAGTCGAGGAGCGGCGAGGGGACGAACAACGGGCGGATGCAGCCGGGCGACACCAGCAGAGGAGAGCGGCGTTCCGCGTAGCCGACGGCTGACCGCATCCACAGCCCATGCTAAAACCTCTTCTTGCCAAGGCCTCCGGAATACAGAGCTTCGTGTGTACGATCAACTGAACGGTTGGGCTTCGAACCGTTCGTACCCAAGACGTACTCTCAGGGATAACACTTTGGCCATGCTCACCCGGCAGCAGGTATGCCTGGCTCGGAGACAAAGCTTCTGCCTCGACGGAGACCTATCGAATTACCCGTACCGGGTGGCACGAAAATTCACGATCGTTCACCCGGGTCACATTCTTCATGCTCTTGTCTTTCAGTAACGCTGAGGAAAAAAAAAAGATCAAATAAAACACTTGTACGTTAGAACGATTTCTGCCAAATTCAGTACCAAACAACATTCAATTTACCTGCACTCTTGAAGAACTATTTAAGAAAATATAGTCAATTTTACGAAATTTAGTACGACCACGCCCTTTTTTTTTAATTCAAAAAGCTATAAAATCAAATTGCAAGCATGCATTTTGTTAAAAATCACTTGCCTACAATATCTGCTCTTTTATTTTTTAAATTCCCTAGCGACCTCTTAATACTTTTTTTTATCTATACTGATGTATTAGGAGAATTTTATTTTGAGTATTTGTCACCACTGGTTTTGATGGTAGACAACAAATATATTAAATTCCAAATAAGCCAAGCTGAATGAAAAAAAAAATTAATATTTTTTTCTTCATAATTCGGTGGCGTAATATAATAATAATAATACCTTAAAATGTGTAACAAAAAAACGTACATGACTTTCCTCTTTTCGCAAAGATCACACTGAAATTTTAATAAACTGAAACTTTCAGTCATCAATGTATGTGAAATACATCCTGAAGGATACTCTTCATTCTTTCACATTCTAAAGAAAAAATGATTACACACTCGTATTTTTGGTTCAGTTTTAAAAAATTCGTCTATCAAAGCAAAAAGCTTCACGTTACCCATTATCATTATTAGAAAAAAAAATCTATATTACTATCTGGGGTCCGACAGACCCCAGTGTAGTATTTACGATTTAATGATCCACTAACGGCAATGGAAAAAAAAAAGCCACGTGACCTTAAGTTGCCGCGATTGTTTTTAACATGTTTACAGACTTAATTGACGATTTTATTGCACGTTCAACGATGGCAAAGTCTTTTCTCAGATGATGATTACACGATATTCTTAATACCATGCTCGATTGTGTGTTATGCGATAGAGATCTTTAGCTGCCGATGAATACCTCGAAGCGTTTCAAGGTTCGCGGTCGGTGAGAGCGTTACAAAATCAAAGTGCTCGCGCTCTCCTGGCCGACGTCGTCGTCGTTGTCGCGGACGAGGATCGCGTGTGCGTTTGTGGTGTTGGTGGTGTCGACACGGTTTATCCCGCCCACCGCGAGCGCGTTGCACACGTGCATTTCGCGACAGAGCCAACAGTGCGGCTGTGCCGCGATAGGCGAAACAACCAGAGAGAAAGAGAGAGAGAGAGAGGACAACGAGAATGAGAATAAAAAGAAACGATTTGCTACGATCCGCGACGGCCCAACGACGACGATATAGAAGACGAGAAGACGTAGACGAAGAAGACGTCGACGACGACGTTGCTTACAGCGACAGCAGTGTAATAAAAGGACCGATCGATATCTCGAGGAATCAATCCTGCATCTTTCCTGAAGATTAAAAAAAAATGGATCAAATTTAACATTAAACAATTTCTTGTTTTATTAACCAGAAAAGATCAAAATCGTCGTATTCAATGAATATCGACGATTTTGTCAATCCTCAATACTTTAGTACGTTTTTTTTTTTGTGGATATAATTACTTTCTGTCTGTACACAGTCGTGATTTTTCAAAGGTTCGTGTATTTTAGAACCGTTTATAGGTGTATTAAAATCAAAAAAAATTTAACAGTGATCACTTTAAATATGTTTTTGTTTTTAAAGTCAACAAATTTCACTCAAGGCTTTTGAGACTCAAAGTCTAAACGACGATTGAGATTGTACAAGAGATCGCCAGTTTGGTATAATTCAACTGAGAAACTGATGAAAGTATCTCGCAATTTATTCTTCTGTCGTAATCGGACGTCAACGACGCAGGGAGAAGAAGTAGAAGAGCACTTGAAACATCTTCGACACAGACTCAATGGGATGCAAAGACTCTTGCTAATTTGCATTTTACAATGTTTGAAATACAAAATTTAATTGTAATTGATCAATTAGCTGCTAAGTGCACTGATAAGAATAATATCGAATTCAATATTGTTACACGAATTAATTATAAATGACATTTCATTCATTTTATCGAACAGATATTCTTGAAATTAATTTCATACTCGAAGTTACATATCATTTTTATTTTCTGTAGTTAAAACGAATCAATCGATCGAATATTAATGACTAACATCGTTTCTTGTTTGAAAATTCAATGTGGGAGGTTAAATTTGCAAATAATTATCGACAAAATGTTTAATCCTGGCGAATTTCTAATTGTTTGTGACTCAAACATTAATGTAATGTTCCATAATGTAACAAACGGTTACATGGTATTCAAATAGCTGTGTAATTATTGATTTATTAATATTATTATTACTAGTATTGAAATATTAAAATTATATAATAATATTGATGATAATAATAATAATAATAATAATGTTTATTGAATTAACGCCGTATTTTGTTGACTGGATCGACGGAATTATTTCGTGTACAGTGTACAATTTATCTTAACCCAATGAACACCTCTACATTTATGGAACTCATATCATTAAGTAGTGATGATGACTACAGGAGGTTTCATCATTTTTTTTAGAAATAATGATGATGGCAGAATGCTTAATACTTTGTAAGAAAAAAAATACAATATATGTAAAATATAATTGTTTTAAATGTTGTCAATATTTTTAATGAAGAAGCAATATTTTACAATAAATAATTGCTATAACTTTCAATAAATTGCAATTTTTTTTATTTATATTTTTTTTATTTATTTACAGTCGCTTCGACTACGGGGTCATTAGCGACTGTATACAAAAAAAAGGTTTTAAAAAAGTGATATAGAAGAATTTCACAGACTCCACATTTTCAGCTTTCACGTCTCTTTTTCCCGAATTTTCCAATGTTCTCGCATCTCAGACTGGCAGACTGTTCCTTCAGATCTGCCCTCAGATCCGCTTCATTCCAATATCTCTCTCTCTTCACCACTTTCTTTATCCTCTTATACATATGGATGCAAGTGGACTTATCCACACTGAACCAATATCGTTGGATATCATGCTCCTTTTTCCGTTCCATCTCTTCTTCTCGAGTTCATCTTTGTATAATTTTTGTTTCTTCATTTCCTGTCCATATCACGCCAACTTGCTCTTCCGGTCACCCAGCTTCATTTCCCAGTTTGATGGATTTCCATTTAGAATGCTCCTGATTTCCTCTGTTAAAACGACTTTCGGCCATCTTTCATCCCCCATTTTGGTGTGTATGTATATTTGGAAAATTAGAAAATTTAGTATAAAAGTTTATTAATTTCACTTCTCTTGTGTATTAAATTTACTGTATAATAGCTAATAAATAAAATTCTTGATAATGAAAATCTGCAAACTATTTTCAACAGCACAGAGTTCACTGTGGAAAATACTGCATGTTTCTTCTTTTTTTTTTTTCTTTTTTTTTTTTTTTTAAATTCCGTTCCAGTGAACAACAATTTTTACAACAGTCAGAACACTAGAAAATGCTGTAGCTTTTCCAGAGGATAACGAGACGTTACCGGACTTTGCGACGAAACGGAAAATAAAAAAGAACGTCGGAGATAAAGTAAAAGCGCGGAGTGGAAGAGCCAAGGATGATGAGCGAGATACCACGCCGGTAGAGCTGCAGTCTGCTGCGTACAAGCAAGGAAGTATGTGGCGTGGTCTTTAGGCACGAGGAAACGAGCGAGCGAGACCGCAAAAACGAGAGTGTGAGAGAGAGAGAAAAAGTCTCGTCGTATCTTTGACGTCGACAACAACGATGACGACGTAGCTAAACCAGACCCGGATAAGCAGAGCCCCAGGCCAAAATTCTCCCTTTCCATTCGGCATTTCGTACTAGGGTGGTAAAAAAAAAAAAAAGAAAACACGTTTTGGGACAAACTAGATGCTCATTCATATTTGTAGGAGAAAAAAAAAAAAATTCTCGCGAAGATTGTGAGTTGTAAGATGATAGTTGGAAGATGCCTCAAGCGTTTAAAAAAATGTCGCTACATTTGGGTTTTGGTATTATTAATTTTCGGAATCTTAGTGCTTCATTAAATTAAGGACCAAATAAACTTGTTGATAAGTTATTTGGTCCTTAATCTGATGATATTTAGAGCCTCCATTGGTCTTAACATTTTATAAAACGCAATTATTTTAATGCATTGTAATCTAATACTCATTAGACATGATCGACCTTTGCACTTTAGGGCTCTGAATATCCTTCAGAACCCTATGCGCAATGTTGAATTTTGCGAGAATCCATGGATTTGTCTTAATTTTATGATAATTTTAATTTTTTTTTTGTTAATCTCAGTAAACATTCTAAGTTTTGTAAATTCTGAGACATCTGGTTATAATTTTCTCACGACAATTGAATATCAAAGATGAATTTAGTACAGTGAATAACCGTTGTGTTGGAAAATTTCAATTTTCTTCTGGAAAAACAAAAAAATTGCTGTGGCAATAGAAAACCTTAATTTTATGACAATTACATTTTTTTTTTGTTAATCTCAGTAAACATTCTAACTTTTGTAAATGCAGAGCTATCTGGTTATAAATTTCCCACGACAATTGAATATCAAAGATGAAATTAGTTCAGTGAATAGCCGCTGAGTTGGAAAATCTCAATTTTGCTCTGATAAAACAAAAAAATTCCTGTGGCAAAATAAAACAAATGTCGAGAATTTTTGGCTGATTCAAATGAAATTTGCCTCGCATGTGGATTATTTTAGAACAAGGTTTGGGTACAAATGTGATACAAATCAGTCTGGCGATATAATTTTTATAGCATTTTCAATTTAGCTCAAGTTTTCTATATACGTGAAGGAACCTTCTATGTTTTTTTTTTTTTTTGTTACTTTTGCTTCGCTTATTTACACAAATATCATGCTGATAAACTAATCTACGCATTATTTAAACAAGCCTGTAAAGTAGAACCTTGCAAATTGCTTCCTCATTATTTAGTTTTTGATAAAGCCTTTGATAAAGCTTCCTCTATGAGAAAGCTAAAAATGAACAAAATACTTTCTCGTAGAGATGGATTTGTGAAAACTATAAAATGATGCGGAATTAATTTGTAAGGTTCTAGTTTGCAGGCTTGTTTACTGTAATTTTTGCTACTTAATTCTCAAATAATAAGAGTCGACTAAAAAAAGCTATTTCGACAATTGCCATTATCTTTAAGTCAACCGAATATCTATCCAGAAGTCCCGAAAACGTTACAACAATCATTTCCTCCAAATTTTCAAATGTAAATCAAAATTCAGCGTTAAAATATATATTTTTTTAATCATTACCCTCGCCTTCAAAACTATAAAAATATCTAACATCAATATCGACTGTTGTGAAACCTTTCTCATTATTTAGTACCTCGATAAATCTTCCTATATACGGAAGAGAAAAATGAAAGCTATAAAATAATCAAGGAGCGTTTTGCAAGGTTCTAGTTTGCTGGCTTGTTTATTGTAATTTTCGCCACTAAATTCTCAAAAAAATAAGTCCACCGAAAAAAGTTGTTTACAAAAATGTTCATTATCTTTAAATCAACCAAATATCATCCCCCAAAATCTCTCCAAACATTTGCAGCAAAATTATTCCCTCTAAATTTTCAAATGAATAAAAATTCGGCGCCAAAATATATACATTATTTTTTGTAACCACAATTCTCGCCTGTAAGTTATGCTATAAAAATAAACTAGCATCAGCATTGACGACGTCTCTGTCCTGAAGCCGGTTGTTCTCGGAGCCTTGTCTCTCAATCCCAGTGAAAACGAGCTCGACCTCGAGAAGCTCGTTGATTCGTCAGCCCATGAACAAAACACAGCAACAGCAGCAGCAGCAGCAGCAACCTCGCTCGATGTCTCGTAACGTCCTCGAGGCACACCGATAGTCCAGAATTCGAAAGTCCGAGGTGCTGCTGCTGCTGCTGGTGCTGCTACTGCTCTCAACTTAATTCCTCAATCATCATCAGATCTGCCTCTGTAGAGACGTTCCACTACATTCGACAAGCCGGTGGAGACATCAGAAACAGAATGAGAACGGGGCTACGAGTTTTGTACAACACCTCAATCTCAAATACGACAACGAGCGAGAGAGAAGAAAGAGTCTCCGGTTCGCTCAACACCAGAGAGAGAGAGAGAGCGAGAGAAACAGAGAGAGAAAGAGAAAAGATAAAGACAGAGAGACGTGGACTACTCGTGTAACCGTCGACGAGTCGAGCGATCCACTCGCTCGAGGGGGCCGCGATTACGATAACAGAATCAGAAAAAAAAAAAAACGTCTTGATGACGACAACGACACCAACGAATGACGATCGTTCTGTATAGCTCTAATCCGTCGATTCGTGTATTCCAACATCAATTCACCGAATGACGCTCCCATCCTGGATACCTATGACTAAACTTAGGCATATATATATATATATATATATATCTATACATATACACAAATAAACTATGTAAAATACTTACTTTGAATGGCAGACAAGTTTGTATTTTGTCAACGAGTTGACGATTCTTGCCCTCCTTTCCGAATATATCCATTTTCACCGCGTCGTAAGATGCGCAAAGCCTGCAGAGCTCGTCATAGCGTTCCTTAGTCTCCATTTCTCGAGGATGTGATTTAAATCACAATTTCAAATTAACAAGATTTTACCCACTGTTTTCAAGCTTTTTCTTTCTATTTGATATTAACACACCGTGATGTTGTTCTTTAAGGTGATGTGAACGTGATTGTAGATTTAGAAAAAAAAAAATACACACACATATACACAAGCACCGCGCACTCGGCGCCGCTCACACACCGACTGACCTCTTCCTCGTGGCAGTGCGACTCCTCCCGATCGACGAGAGCCAAGAGCCCACCTCCTTGCCTGCTGTCGCCTCCGTCGTCTCTCTTGCCAACCTCTGATTTAGAGTTGCTTCGTCGCGAGTTTTTTCTTTGCCCCGTCTTTTACAGAGTCTAAAGCTTTCGCTGAAAAAGCCGTTTTTTTTTGCACCGGTTACATATTTTATTTAATGTGAATAAATAATAGACACCGAGAGCCTTTGAGAACGACTTCCTCACGCAGCACGATGAGACACACAACACTGCTTTTCTGAAGTTTTTTCCCCCCCGAGGCCTTTCGATAAGTTTTAATGCCGTTTTTATCAACGACAACCTATCGATTTTTGTAAACTCTTTTTATGGATTTATTTGTTGATTTTATTGTGGTTTCTTTTCTTTTTAGGTAACGAGGATGAAGACACCGCGAGGACGAGATGTTTGTTATATGTTTTGGCGATATTCACGACCGTGCGAAACCCGGCCGCCGCCATACTGTACACAGACACTTGTTTCACCCGCTGCTACTGATGAGCAGCGATTGCCATGGCTTCGACGTTGATGATTATGCTCGTACAAGCCGGAGAGGGCTTGCAAGCCTTTTGGCTTTGTACTGAGCCTCTCGGTATATACGAGAGCGAGCCACGGGAATGCCCCACGAGGTCGGGTGTGTGTTTGCTCTATCGACGCCGAGAGAGCTGGGCCGACACGACCCGGGAATTTTGAATGGGGTTTTGCCGACCAGGATGAAACGCTAACGAGGAATTGAAGATCGTTTTCTCCGGGATTTTTTTATTTTTTTTTATTAATTCTTGGGCTGATTGGGAAGCTCTGAAGGTCTAGTGATTTTTTCTTATGCTAAGCAAGTTGAAGAAGAAAATATTATCTGTAAGATGGGGTTTATGATTTAGTCAGTCTTGAAATAAAAAAATTAAATTATAAGAATTCTTTGCAAAGAGAATATCGAATTTTTACATGTATATATTTGATTTTTTTTTTTTTTGGCGAGGATATTTATTTTTTATCAAGTTAAATTACATATATCTGACGACTCTGAAATAATTCGTGCAACAAAGTGCGTCTCTCAGAAAACTGCTTGTTAATAAATTGATTGTAAAAAATTTAATTTTGAGCTAATCGTGATCTGTAAAATTGGGATTTACCATTTATTCAGTCTTGAAATCATTGAAGAACTTTATCTGCTATCGGAAATTAAATGATCTGAATTTTTTTGCAAGTAACGTAGAATCTCATCGAAATACATGCATAAATTTAAGTCATGCAAATTGCGTCAAAATAATGAAAAATCAGGTGAAGTTGTATGCGGTTACTTGAATCCGTATTTAATTGCATCAATCATACGTCATACATTAATAAAATCACTCAGAAAATAGTGAAAATTATTTATGAATTTGACTTCACTGTGAAATCATTTGTGTAACAAAAGTTTGTCTGTTAGAAAAAATGCGGCAATTGAAATTTGAACGTATTCTTGAAACCAAATTGAGCGCTGCAAGAAATTCTATCTCTTCTGTCTCTTCATTGGGAGTTTTTGTTAAATATATCGTTATTTCTGTAAAGCGATTTGCAGAAAAACAAAAGCGATATCTGCAGGGTCTTTTTATATTCTAATAATTACATTGATTTCCTTCCGAATCCTCAGAAATTAAAGAGTTACTTGATACTTCTAATGAAGTCACTCTTCCATGAAACCACTTGACGTGAAATCAGATATCGTCTGAATTCTTTTCATTCTTTTTTTGTATTGATTTCAACGAAAATCAAATCACCAAATATTGAGACCTATCTGAATTTATAAATGTATACATATAAAGCGCTGGAACCAGTTCTATGGAATAATAATTTGAGTCCAGATAAAATCGTATGAAATTACTTTCAAAAACTGCTGAAGTCACTTCAGAATTCGCTGGAATCACATATGAAATCATACGAAGTAGACTTCACTTTCAAATATTTGGTGCTCCGAGTAGTGAAAATTGGACAAATCATTTTCTCGCCTCCAAAAAAAAAAAAAAAAAAAATCGCGTGAGTCGAATGTGCATGGGGACGAGAGTTAAGCGCTATGTTGAATTCTAGGTCTTCTGACTTTTCTCAAAGTTTCTCATTCAATTTTAGGCCTTTGGAAAAGCCGCAAAATTATCGAAAGCTGATTTCATTCATTTTTTCAATTTGTAAATGCTAAACATATCATAGAAGAAAATGAATTTGCAGGAACGTTCAATTATTTAAATTGAATTAAAATTAAAGAACATTAATTATTTAAATTAACGTTCTGGTGAGTCTTCAGGAGGCGAATAGTACCGTCTCATGAAAAAATTGGCATGAGTAATACGAACGTATTTATTGATGGGCATGCGTAAATATAGGTAAATATCTTTGATCCAAAGGACCTTTTTACAATTTTTTTTTTATTTCATGTACATTTATATTTAATTAATAGCTAATAATGTTAATATTATTTATTATTATCATAATAATCGTTCAATCACATTCACTAACCACTTATTTCACAGTAATATTCGTGTATTTATCTTGTTGTTTGTAGTTTCATTATTCTTTTTTGTCCCGCATCTGAACTTCACGTTAATAAACGTACTTATCGATAGCAAAAATTCATTTCGAAATCATTTACAAACTCGTGGCGTGTTTGTGAGCACGCTCAATTTTCATTTTTTTCTCTCCCTTTGTTTCCAAATAACTGGAAAAAAAGGAGAACTCGTTATTCCCTCAATAAAGGGGATTGTACTGTCTGTTTCTGAAAGTTATGCATGAATTGGAAGCTAACGACGTGACGGACGCTTCTTGTAATGAAGAAATGTAAATTTCACGATTTTACGTAGCGAGACAAATGTTTGGCGTTGATTTTTATCGTTGATAATTCTAGTTTCAACACTATAAGAGGATGATACATCGGTTTCGATAATTGGCGATTATTTAAAAACTTGCAGAAAAATTCAAGGATTTCTTTTTTGCTCTGTACTGAAATTTCGTGAATTATCATCGAGTTCGTCTATAAATTTGCAAATATTCGCCAATTATTTTTATCTAGTCGTAGCTTTAAAAAAGAATTAAAAAATAAAATCAAGGCCATTGAATAGAATAAAAACAGGTTGCCTTTTTTTGTTTTCGCCGCACCTCAGCTCGTCGACGTTTGTTTGCCCAAACAACTTTTGACTCGTAAACGACTACCAATTGATATCAGCGCGAACGACCAGCGTTCAAACCAGACTGATTTGAACGGCAAAAAACCTTTACATTACTTTTCTCGCGATCGACACTAACGTCACGTGACTCGAAGCACTAACCGATTTTTATTTCAATTTTTTTTTTTTCAATCGCCCTCCTCAATAATAATGAAAACGAATGAAATACGTTGAAATTTGCATTTCGAAGCGGAGACACTTTCTTCCGTCTATTCGTCGTCGATAAACGCGTGACTGCCATGAAAAAAAAAGAAAAAAAAAAGAAAAAAAGAATGGAGACGAAAGAAACGATAATTCGACGCACTGTAAATGACAGGAAGATTCAGGAGAACATAATCTCGAAGTCGTCGAGGTCCGAGACCGAAAAATCGTCGGGTGAATTGGGATCGTAGTCTACGCTATCGTTTGCCGAATCATCACCGTCGCCGCTGTCGTCATCGTCGTCGTTGTTGTCGTCGCCGTCGTTTCGCGCATCATCGTCCCCGTGATCGTCACCATTTGCGTCAGCGTTGTCTCCATCTGTTTGCGAAATATCAAGAGTCGCGGAGTAACGACCCCACGCCAAGTATTAAAAATATTATATGCATATACACAAGATTTTTTTTTTACATGAAATCAGTAAGAAAATGCAGCGTTAAGGCGTGAAAATTAATTGCTCTACTACCGTCGGCATTGTTGTCGTCGGAAGCAGAATTTGAGCCATCGTCGTCGCTCGGATCGAGATCCTCCTCGTCTTCGTCTTCCTCCGCCTCGTCCTCGTCGTCTCGTCGTCTTCCAACGTCGTAGAGACGCACGCAGGACTCTTGGCCACTGTCGAATTCACCCTGATTCTCTACTATTGCTATTTGAGTATCGAACTTGTTGCACGCCAGACCGTAAATACCCCGTTTCACGTCGTAGGTGGCTGTAATATTGACGATTATTAAAATAACACTTTCTTTCGTATATAAAAAGAAATGGCACGTAAATCCTACAGTTATAGAAGAATTCATCTAATTTATTTTAAAATCGCATTAAGAATATATATATATAACAAATTAAAAATCGTCTCATGTATGTTGAACAAAGGAACGAGTAAATATAGCTTTTATCAAAGAAAAAGTTCCAAAACTCGAAAATTAGGAGAAACCCATATTCTTCATACTTCTTATTGTCATCTCTCTTGATAGCCACGTTTCACATGTATCTTTTAATTTTTCTAAAAGTATCTACTATTCAACAAAGAATTCACTGTACAAATTCCTAAACATCGAAAACATACTTTTTTCCGTTTTAATTAACCTTTTTGATAGTTCTGATTAATTTTCATATGATCTAAAAATATTTGCGGTATATTTTTATCGGCTTAAAAATGCTAAACAAAAATATATATTAAAAAATACAAGGTTCTCATCAATTTTAAACATTTTTCTAAAACAAACGAAAAAACGTCTAATAAATAAGTCGTACATTCAGGCTATTACCAAATATATTCAATAAAATGGCAATTATATTTATCAACGACCCAATAAATCAATTTATTGAATTCAAACTTACCGATGCTGCTGTAGTCGAGTGCATCGAGTGTCTTAAAGGACGTGACGTAGTGGGACTCGTCTTTGACTTCCTGATCCAACGAAACCGCGTATATGATGTGATTGACCGGCGAGAATATAACGTCCATCTGATCGAGGGTAGGGACGGTCTTTAGAAGATGAAAAGTTCTCAAGTCCCAGACTTCTGTGTTGGACACAACTTCCGTGCCGTTTGGATGAAAAACACCGTTTAACGTTTGATTGAGCTTGTCGAACTTGTGAATTTCTTTGCCGGAATTAACGTCCCAAAGAATGCCGTCGCTAAGCACTAACTCGTCATTCATACTAAACGTCGCACGATTCTTAGTGTATTGGTTTGATATCGATGGCGTGAGAGTCGTTATAAGCTTTCCCGTTGTAATATCATATATCTGCGAATTAAATAAACAATTTGTATATCGATTTTTCGATATAAGAAACGTTATAAATTATTCACGAGAAATGTTCTTAAGGCAAAACACTAACAGTTTCAAGCAATTTGGCGAGAATCGATAAAGTGGTTCTAATTTTACAAGAATAAAAAAAAATATATTTCTTATTAAAATTATAAACTTTGTAAGAATTTGTTTAATTTTTTTTAAAAAGGTGATTTTGATCGGGGACAAAATTTGGAATTATTTATGAGGGAGCAATTTGCAAGGTTCTACTTTGCAGGCATTGTTAATTATTATAATTTTGTTACAAACAATCAAACGTATGATAATTTTTACTCGTTTGTATTTCGTAAAATAATAATTAATAAATTTAAAAAAAATTCACGTTTTTTGCCTGAAATCGGTGTAATTAGTAGTAATTAATTGATTGTAGCTTACCGTCGCACTTTCACCCTGTGTTCCGATTATTCTGTCCTGAAGCCTTCCAAATTCTACATAATCCTCGTTCTCGAAGGGCAGTTTCATCTCAAAGAAGGCACCGATACTCCAGAGTGCCGACATCGGACTTATCCACGCAGTCGAAGTCAGCAGTAGATTGCCACGTTTGTTGCATTCCATGTGATAGAGGTAAGACGCGTGGCATTGATACGTCGCCTCCTCGGTTCCCGTATGAGCATTGAACATTTTTACGTCACCGGCGTAAGTGCCGAGAATGAGGTATTGTTGGCAAGGCTGTAAAAAAAAAGCGATTGCAGTTTCACTCCCCTAAATATTTCCAATTATCTTCTAACATAATTCGTAAAGCTGAACTCACCGAGAAAGTACAACAGGTGAATGTTCCTTCGACATCGGTAGTTCGGAACGATTTAACGGGACAAAATCTACTGTATATGTGCCTTCTATCCAGTCTTCTACCGTCCATTCCTAAAGATCTTCTCCAAACGCGTACAGTCATGTTCATTGCCGCTGAATTCTTTGTTCTTGGGTCCGGACATTTGTGTGGCCTAAATGTACATTAACATTTTTTTTTAAATATTCAAAGTTGCGGAAAATATTGGCTTCTAAAGTAAGGGCGGAGAATCAAAGTCGTTGATATTTATTGAAAAATATCTTAATTGTTTTGGCAAAATAAAAAGCTACATTAACTTTTTATTTTATTTTTAAAGTTGGTGAATCTTGATAGACTTGAACATTAAAAAGAAACTTAAACATTTATTTTCATCAATCTATTACTGCTTCAACAATTAAAAAAAAGCAAAATAGGCACAACATAAATGGTGGCTACAGAGATTATTTTTTTAAGTTTCTGGAGAGTTAAGTGACCTTTTTTAAGAAAAAAAAAAAAAACTTTACATGAAAAAAAAAATCAACCTTAACAGGTCGATAAAATTATTGACAAAATATCATTGAAAATCTGACCTGAAATTACTAACTACTGTGATAACATTTTTTTTCTGTATCTTGTATGTTTCGAAGAATATTGAGTTAAAAAAGTTCATATTTTTTTTTAAATTATTGGACATTAAAATCTTTTTTAAAAAATATACAAAGTACTCAAATTTTTCTAATTATAAGAAATATCAGAGAAACTCAGAAAAAAAGTGACAGAATTAACACTATAAACCTTTTCATTTGAAGGAATTTAAAAAAGTAATAATACGTGTCTCGTAATGAACAGAATTCCAATGAAAAAACAAGTACTTACTCAAGGAGATTAAATTGTGGACACGTGACCATAGGATTTTTGCAAAGTGCGTGTTGATTGGTGAGGTATTCTGTGATAATGGAATCAAGAGTAATGGTTGCTACGTTTGTGGTTGAGACGCCAGGTCCGCCACCACCGCCAGGATCTCTGGAGATTTGTTTTTGCAACGATCTACAAGATGGTGTCTGTTGCAACGGATTAATCAGTGGATAACTACTCGTTGAACTGGCGAAGGTTTGTTGTTTGTCTGCTTGGGTGAATTTTCTGTAAAGCGAGTGACAAAATATTAAGTTTCAAGTATGATTTCCACTTACGCTAAAGATTGAACTTTTTTTTTTAGATTTCTTACTTCTGGTTAATTTGCAACTTGATGGGTTGTTGACTACTACTGCTCACGGGACTTTGATTCAGACAATCCGAAAGTTTTATCCGCACACCGCTCTGACCTGATATTGGCGGCGTGTTCGAACAACCGACCGTGTGTGTAATGAATCGCGGTGTGCTCGACGTCGGAGTGCTATTGTTTCTGTTAGGTACGTCCCGCTGATTACATCTACTCGTGTTGTACAGATTAACCGGCGCACCAGGAGAAAATACGGCACGTGTCTGTTAAAAAAAGTAAAAAAAATAATAAATACGTGTCTGTTCAAAAATATGCCAACACATC
The DNA here is from genome assembly GCA_964016905.1 of Perithous albicinctus. Taxonomy (NCBI): domain Eukaryota; kingdom Metazoa; phylum Arthropoda; class Insecta; order Hymenoptera; family Ichneumonidae; genus Perithous; species Perithous albicinctus. The sequence continues at coordinate 26,701,768 of OZ024689.1, forward strand.
TGAAACTCAGGCTTAAAAGAAATGTGTGCGTATGTGAGTATATTAGACTGAAAAATCTCAAGTTCTTGTTATCAGTAACTATTGTTGTTAAAATGTATTGAGTTATTAAAAAGTAATCATTAAAAATTCGTTATACTGTCAGTCCGACATCCCAATATTTCTTATTGGAGATGTCAGTTCCAACAAGCAAATACAAATGAGAATCTTGCAAATCCTTTCCTTACTATTATTATTAACATATTTGTATTTGTTATCGCCCTGTCAATTTTTGAAATAAATATAGTGGACAACTAAATTAAATGTATACGTATTTGGTGGTTGAAATCGTAGTTAAAAACATTATAAGACGCTATAAACTTACCCCTGCAGCTGCGGGACTTCTGTAAGTAAAAGGCTGATACGTAGTGACGGGTTTCATGATTGTGTGGGAATCCAAATTAGCTTCTTTCTGCAAAGTCGTCGCGGTTTCACTCATTCCCTTAGAAACGAGGTGTTGATAAATAAGTTGATTTAGCTGTTGTTCGTTGTACTGTATCCTCGTTTGTGCCACGACGTTTGCCTGTCAATAGAAAGAAAAGAAATGTAGTAAAATCTTCTGTACCAAAATAGAAAGCTATAGAAAAATTTGTTGAGAGATGAACTCACCCGATGAAGGCTGACCAGAGAAATCTCGTATTCGGCACCGGTGGGTTTTGCTTTTCCGGACACGCGTTCCATAAGCTCGAGAGCATATTTCTGAAACATAACGTGCTCCTGTCTCTTCTCCTGCAGTATAGGATCCTTCATGAGCGCTTGTATCTGACCGTCCGCAAACATTGGCAATTTGCTTATTATCTGTCGAACTTTTTCAGATCGTGCCAGACCAGCTAGTGCACGACAGGCCAGAGCTCGTATGCTGTCCGCATCTGTGATTGGTGTTTTCACCATCATCAATTGTAGGAGAACCTATTCATAATAAAAGGCATTGATTGAAATTCCGTTAATAGCACAATCACAGTTGCCAGGTTTCGCAATCTCAAAAAGAGATCATACATTTTTTTCATAGTTGTTTATAACATGTACACATTATCCCAAATTTTTTATTTCGTACTCCAATCGGAATTTAATATCGTTTTCGACTTTTTTTTCGATTTTATATATATTGAAAACGATTAAAAAAACGATTGTACAAAAAAAATGTTGTAATCTGAAGCTCAGATTTTTCCCAGTTAGGCTTTATTTAAAAAAATTAAATGCGCGCCTCGATGATATCTCTTGAAAGATTCAATCATGTGACAAAAAAAAATAACAATCTTTCTTACTCATTATGTGATCGAGTAAATATATTTTAGTAAGTAACAAGACCAAACCTTGAGTAGATATGGAACTGCCATCGCGATAATTTCCCTGTAGTATTTATAGACATAATAACGAAAATACTGTCACACTTGAAACACGCAAAAATCGCCTATCACGATGAAAAAAAAAGTGTGGGCGACATCGAACTCCTTACTATTCGACAAGAGAACTTTACCGAACAAGAGAAAATATAAAAAGATAAAAACTTATTAATTATATTGTAAAAATTAGTACAAGATCGATAAAAAAACGTTTTTGTTTCACATACAATTAATTTTCTGATTTTTCCAAAAATATATGAACAAAAAAAATTCATACAATTTTGGAATAATAATTTTTTTTTTGTTTTGGAATATACTGAAAAGTCGCGAATTGTGAATATGTTTCCGTAGAAAGGTTCCATATTACACATAAGAAGTTTCAAGATCAACGAATAGTTTCATAAAAAAAAGTCCTTGATAGAATCTCGAAAACGAAAATTTCACGATTATAGGAATATTCCTTAAATAGTTATTTATATTCGGAAAAATCTGGGATTTCGGTTCATATATAAAAAAAAAGAAAATCTTTCTGCCGAATTCGTCAAACATTTTTTTTTACCGACATATTAACAACTTTTTGGAATTATTATTATCATGAAAAATCTTGGTATCTCAAAAGACGTTATTTTTTTTTAGATTTTTGTCTCATTTCGAAATACATACATTTTAATGAAGTCAAAAATTTGGATGGAAATGTATGTTCTTAAAAATTAGTGAAAGATCTAAAATTAGTAGTAGGTAAGCACAGAGCTTGCAGAAAAAAATTACTGCTATTATATTTTTACCATTGTTTTTAATTAATTAGTAGTTTAGACTATCAAAGAGCTAGATATATTTTTTACCTTTTCCTTCTTTTACATTCTTGTATAAAACCTGTATATTATGATATTTTATCAAATATAATTTTCATGAATGTATGAAACTGCATTTTTCAGAACGCAATAACAATATTTTAACAGAGCTTTAACTATAATTAAAAAATCGATACTTACCATTATGCCATTATTCGATCGTACGCTCTCCCACACCTTCTGAATGAGCTCCTCGCTGTTGTGTATGTTCGTCTTTTTCTTAGCTGAACCGGTGACGGAGAATCTCGCTACGTTACCGCCAACCTGCAACGAGTCGTTCTGCTCGTTATTAAAAAATCGACTGAGATCCCTCGGACTCTTGCAATCCCGGAACTCACGACATACCCTGTTAATGGGCGCGCAGACACAATTTACAACGGCTCTAAGTGCAGCTCTCTGAACATCGGCATCGGCTATTATCTCGCATTCGGCCGAGGCCAAAAGCAAATTTATCGCCATTGTCATCGACATGTCCGGCATATCGACTCTGTCGCAAAGCAGCAACATTACTTTAGGAACCACGGATGAGATCGCTATTACGTCTAAGCAGGAACGTACGGTCTCCGCAATCGACGTCATGTGTACACTGTTAATGACAAAAAAAGAAAAAAAAAAAGTTGTATTATAATGCGTGCCAATAACGGACGTGACGATAATCCAAAATATCAGTACGAACCGGCCACTGTAATTCCATTCACGGGCAAACGCTATGATTTGTAACAAAAGTGTTATACCCCCGAGGCGATAGAGCTCTTCGACCGGCGGCCAAACTGCTCTCACTGACATAAACTCCTGCAGAGTTTCTACTTTTTGCTGCACTTCCTCGCTACTCAACTTGCATGCCTGTAAATAATCAATACGTAAGTTATTTAACAAATAAACAAAAAAAAAAAAGGTTTTAGTAAAAACAGCAAAATCGTTTTTTATTTCACAATATTTAAAGATATTTCATAAATAAGTAATTTTGAACTATTGCAACTGTAAATGGCAGATGTTGCATTAAAAAAAGGTTTAAGAATTGTTAATTTTTAGAAAAATTTTAACGAATTTTTTTTGGATTAATTGTTAAAATATTCTAGTATAAAGTAAAAGTGGCATAAATTCAACTAAAAAAATTCTTACGCAACACCTCTTGTTATACTGATTCGAGGGTGGTCGATGACTTATTTTAAACCTTAATCTACAATCCGGATTACCAAATTTTCAATATTTTATCTCCATATCTTTTTTTATACTAAAATATTGAAAGGACATGATTTTTCAGTTTTAAAAATTATATCAGAACGCCATTTTAGTACCTAATTAAATATAAAAAATCCGACAATACAAATAATAGACACCATCTTAATGAAAATCTGATTCGAAGTTTCTACCCAATCCAGAAAAAAAAGAATGTACAAGGATTTTTTTCAATATTAAAATTCAAAATTTACATAGTTAAATATTAAAAAAAAAAATGAATATTAATATTATCAAAACGACAGAGAAAATGAAAATACCTTGTATGGTGGAAGTGAGGGCTGCCACGATTCTCTCTCAGTCCTCGCCATTTCCATTCTTTGCAGCTGTTCAGCTTTTAAGTACAAGTGAGCCTCCATGTATCGTTTTAGAGCAACAGCAACGTGTCTAACGATTTGTCTGGAAGCGCATTCCTCGTCGTCGTTCAACGCCGATTCCTCCTCGACGTTGAGTATTGGCAAGGTGGATATCTGTAAAGTCGCAATGAAAAATATAGCACATACTTTCCTATCTCTATTTTTTCTCTCTGTTACTCATTAAAATACTTACAACATTAAACAACTTGCGTAAACCATCCTGAGCGTCAAACTCTTCGAGTATAACTTTGAAGGGAAAGGAAAATCCAAAGAACATAGTTGCGTGACAGCGTCCAGAATCGTGACTGCGTTCGAGAAGCCAAAGGGCGTAAGTCACAAGATCGCTGATTATGTGTTTCGGCAGTATGCAAACTCGTTCCATGGCATCCTCGCAATAAGCGAGATAATAAAGGCAAATTGAGACACCAGTGGCGGCAACGCTTGGCCTCGGTACATCGAGAAGCTTTTGCAAACCACCCATATTGAGAAATTCGATAGAAAATTTTTTGTGGCACAGCAGCGAAGCGAGATACTTGAGAGCTTCGAATGCTAGACGACTGTCTTTAGTCTCGCGAACATTTATGTACCTCAGTATAAGCTCGAGAGCATTCTGCTCAAAAACATGACCGAGGAACTCCTGATACTCGCCCATTGGCGTCAAATAACGTAAAATAAGCATCTGTCGTGTTGCCAATGTCGGCGGATGAATTTGCACATTTCCAATGACATAAGACTCGAGTTCAGCCCAAGAGGAGTTGGAATTTCCCTCGAGAAGCGTGGAAGGTGTGCTGACGCTTTGCGACAGCGTTCTCGAGAGATTCGACTTTGCCGGAGTATTCGTGAGTCTCGGCGGTGTAGCTCGACTATTTTTCGACGGTGTTACTTGAGAATTTGCCGAAGAATTATTCGGCGTTTTCGGTATTGCAGTTGGCGGCGACATGATTTCGGGATAGGAGGAGTCGGCTACTTTCACGGGTGTCGATTGCTCTATATCGTCGGTGTTGTTTTTCATTTTTTTCGTCGGTGGTGTTTCATCAGGACTGGGAAGATCTTCGTCGTCCGAGCAGAAGCTCGGTTGCGTCGGACTCTTCATTACACCGTTTTCCCGCTTTTTGTCTCGTACTTTTCGCTTACCCGGCACACCTTTGTGCTCTGAATCGCCAAGACTATTGCGATTTTGGCCGAAATGTGCGAATGGCCGAACATTTGCCGCAGCTTGTCTGTCCTCCTGCGCTTTGCTCTGCAATTTGTGAAGTCTCTGCAACATCAGTGGCACCATTTTGCCATTTTGCTCGCGAAATCCTGTTGCTATGTCCTGCACCTCCATCGCTGCTGCTAAAAGACCCGTTGCGTAACTTTGCAATGGCTCGATGCTCTTTTCCGCCCATGAGAATAGTCTGTGAATAAGACCGTCCATGTCTGGCTGAAATACCGCTGATGTCTCAAGACCTGGCAGTATGTCGAGCATCAAACGACACGCCGCTATGTTTAATTTTCTCACGTCTCTGCTGTTTATTCCAGCTCTTGTCCAGAATGTGTCGCGAAGGTAATCGTTTATCAACTGCAATGAGATATTTGTGTCAATTAATCGACGCAATTTAAGTAGATAAATGCAGAAAAATATAATAACAAAATATTAAGTTTATCAGGTTAACCATATCATTTTGAACTGGGTCAGAACCTCAAACTCTCGGATTTGGCCCATCATTTTTTACATTATTTATCCAACTCTAAAAAGTACTCAGATTTTCTTTTAGATTTTTTTTCCTAAATTTCCGAGTAAGCTATGATTTTGCAAAACTAACATATAGTTAACAATTGAAAAATCTGAAAAAATTCTAACAAATTTTAAACCTGTATCTACAGTGCGCTGGCGAATGCTTCTATTTTTTATTCAATCTTTTTCCGGGAAAAAAAGATCGAACAAATCAAGAGAAGTTAAGTGATTATTTCAGAATTTTCAGAAGGGAATTTTTTAACAAAATCAGATCTGAAAATTCCCAAAAAAATCTCATAAACCCTGTGTTATATATAAACTCACTTTACCTTCTAATGTTTTTTAATTTTTATTATCTCTATGCTCTATGATTTAACAATTTTATATTCAACACAGAGTTTTTGAGAATTTTTTCAGATTCTTCGATTCTGACTAACAATATCGTAGTTTTGATTGATACTATTGAAAAATTATTGCCCAAATCCATGAGGTCGAAGGTCTGACCCAGATTGTAATTTTAAATATGCGGAATAATAAATTTAACATAAAAGTACATACAATATATAACTTTGAATGCTTTAACTTTAATTTTAACTCACTTCTGTATTTAATTAAAAATAAAGCTCTAAATTTTCCTCTGCAGGTAAAAATAGTACCAGGATTAAATCTTTATTCTTTTTTCTAAAACATATCAGTCTTGTCTACATATATATATATAACTGCAAACTCTCACTTTAATTAGAACTTTATTGTACATTAACTTAATAATTGTACTCTTAACTTGAACTTTTTTGTTTCTATATTTTTATTCAGTTATTAATTGCTCATTATAATTCTAAATTGTACAACCAAAATCCTATCATGTAAACTATTGTAATAAAATGTTTGAAAAATTTTAAAAATCAAGTTTAGCCTATCAAGTGATGTTTTAATAAACACTGGTATTATACAAAGACAAACATGCTGTTACTATTTTACTTGTGTACCCAGATTAAGCTTATCAGCTCAAATATTACACAACTTATAGCAACCATATACATTTAAATCCTCAAACAATCAGTAGGAAAAAACATTTGTCCACTAATCATTGTCAAATATCTGTAGTAATGATTTTATTCTGACATTTATTTACATTGTTGCTATGAATAAATATTGAATTTATAATAAAGAAAAGAATGTCTCCTCAGATTAAAAAAAAAACACTGTAAAAACTGTCCCTAAAAAAATTAACATATTTACACATAACATTTCTATGAAGATACTGTATATCTTAAATTTCATGTACAACTATATTTAACTAGTGTTTATCATAAAAATACTTTCACAAAACTTCCTGCACAAGTATATTAATTACAAATATTTTTAAAAGTGCCGATCAAAGGAATTTCCTTCCAGTAATTGTTAACGAATAAAGAATTACATTTACCTGACTTTATATAAATCTTAGTTATTGAAACAATTCACACTAGCATATGATACCCACAAATCATATATAAATGCATTTACCTTTGTCATAAAATTGTCCTTTCTGAAGAGGACTTTGAGTATATGTCCAAAGTTGCATTCGGGATCAGTTCTGGATGGATGCCTCTCGTCAAAGGGATCCGGATCCATTTTGAGGTAGTTCTCAGTCTCGAGTTCTATAATTTCAGCGAGTCTCTGTAGCGTTGGTATAGGATCGTAAGTTGGAGCTGTATGATCTTCCTCCCATTGTCGGAGTATCTGTACGACGTCCGTAACTTCAGCCAATGATTCGGCAGTTGCCATAATGAATTCCTAAAGTCAGCACGAAAAAAAAAAATTAATAAAAACAAAATTTCATCAACAATCCTACGCGTATAAATAGCATCTAAACAGAATCATCTAAATATCGCAAAATTCCTCCAAAAGCCTAAACCTAACCTACAAAATTGCGAATCTGCACAATGGGAGTACAAAAAAGTATAATAATAACGATTAAAGTCGGTTAAAGCTAAGACAAATATATATTTGTTTGAGAAATCAAAGTGTGTAATAAAAGAATGACTCGAATCGGAAATAAAACCGTGTTTTAATATTGAGGATTAAAAAGAAGATGCTTGTATAGTAACGAACGTGTCGCGTGTGCTTGCGTGTTCAGGTTATAGACAGCTAAAGAAGGTTCACCCGACGCTGGTTGTTCGGGGGGCCCCGAGAAACCAAGTAATATATATCAAACGGTGACAGGTTTTTTCGTATTGAAAATTTACACGTTACCCGTGAGCTTTTTTTTAGCTACTACAGCGACGCGCGTTTTCACCGGACTTGATTATCGACAACGGATTCTCTTTTAGCTTATTATATTTTCGCACAAGCGGCTATTACGCGTGCAATTTTTGCGCTCTACCGCACAACAGAATACACTCGGTGTATTAAAACCTTGTGCAATACACACCGTGTGTTTCCCTTGTCGCACACAAACACTTACGGCCACCAGCGTACGACACACACTACTTCTTCACTTGGCGAATCCTCGAGTCGTACTGCGCCGCTCGAACCGCATGGCCCGGACACTCGAGAAGATATATACCTGCGGCTTTTCAATCGTGTCTGTCGGTACTCCGTTGCCCGATGAGAGAAGCGAGGAGGAACCGTTTCAAGTATTTTTATTCGTGGTGATCTTGTGATTGTCGCACGTAGGCTAAAAGGTTTGTAACAATTCCGTGTTAATAATTTGTCGGCTTTTTGATAAATACGCAGTGTTTAGTGTCGTAGTGCGTTGTTTGGCTGTCAATGTAAGACGGTAGCTGATAGGTCAAATGCTTTTGAGAAGTTTTGACGAGTGTTTATCAATTTGTGATTTTTTCGTGTTTAAAAAAAAATGTGGTTTTGCAACCTTTCACCATTTTTTAAAATTGTTTTTTGTGTAAGAGCCTGTTGAATTGTATAATGAAATAATTCAATTATTCAATAAAACTTTGGTTTTCGATGAAATGTTTGCAACAAAAGATAAGTAGAGTGAATCAGCTGAGCAATGGCTAAATTCTGTGAAACATTCATTTCTAATATGTTGAAATATATTAGAAAAATATTTAAGCAGTTAATTATCCTTGAGTCTCCTAGATTCTAGGTGCACGAATTGTTGGAATTTAATAATTTGCAGGGTTTTGGTGCGCTTTGCTGTCAATGTAAAGCCGTAGCTGACAGGTCAAATGTTTTTGAGAAGGTTTGATGAGCTTGTTGGATTGAGTAATGAAATAATTCAAATACTCAATAAAATTATTGTTTTGGAAGAAAAGTTTGCAATAAGAAACAGAGAATCAGCTGAGCGATGGCTATATTCTGTATGATACATTTATTCATTTCTAATATATGTGAACAATCTTGCTTTGTTTATCTAAAAGACCAAGAAATTACTTGAATATTATTTTTTGATTCTTTACATTTATATAGATTACCACATAGGTAGTCATACCCAAAAGCCCAACAGGAGCCTTTTTTAATGATACACTGCGAATCATAGGGCACCTTATAGTTTACTTGAATAAATTTTAAATTTGATTTTTATATTGAAATATATTGGAAAAATATTCAAGAAGATAATATCCTTGAGTTTTTTAGATTCCAAGTAAAACTATATCTTATTTCTACGATGATAAAATAGTGATTAAGCATAAAAGGGAAATGTGTTTTCTGAAATCCAACAGCAACCTCCTTAAAATTGAACAGTTATATAAATTGAACTTATAGACAAGTTATGTCTATAAGTTCTTGTTATTAATTTTTGGTAAAATATATTCAAGCAATAAGATTTGAAAGTACTTCTATATTTTTTTTTCTTCCCAAAAAATTTTTGTTTTGTCACGGTAAATTTAAATTCTATAAAATATGTATGTAAAGTAGAATTGTGACCTTTGATTTCTATTTATTTTTTATCTTTTACAAAGAAATGGGCAACATTCTACACAGACTCATTAATAGCTATTATAGCACTGTTGAAAGTCTAAAATTCCGATATTTTATATCTCACTTTTGGAATTTCAAATTTTCGGATTTCAAGATTCAATCCCGGCCGTTTTATACAAAATATGTAAATAATAATGATTTTCTCTTGAAATACAGTGAGTCGACTGAGTCATGGCTAAACGCTATGGAAAGGACTGTAACAATTACAATGTCTCACCAGCAAAAAAGCCTAGACTCGAAAGTCCCAGACAAGAATCAGTGCCGAAAAATAAGAGACCGTCTGTCGGCGGTACAGGTAGAAGTACGAGCGACGATTTATGGGGCGACGACTTCGACGATGATGCTATCGAGGAAATGGACTTTATCGCATCCCAAGCGTGTTCGCAAGTGAGCCAAAGATTCTACTTTTTTTCTTATTTCCATTTATATATTTCTAATATTTACATATATTAAATTAATTTTAGGATGTCAACGCTTCTACAGATTCTAGAGTACCCAACAATCTGCAAAGAGAGAGCAGATCTACGAGTATTATTTATCCAGTAGCTTCGACGAGCCGAGGATCCAGCAATTGTCCAGCAAATCCTCAAATTGCCAGGCTAAAGGCTCAGCAAAGACCATTTTCCAACAATAAAACTAAAAATGCAGCGAGCAATGGACAAGTTCATTCACAGAAGCTGGCTTCCTCCGAAAATCTCAGAGATGTATTTGAGGATGATGGTACTATGATGTTCGATGACTTCAAGACCAGTCTACTTGAGAGGGTTAATTTGAATTCTACGTTTAATCCTAGAAACGACGTGGTGCTTGTTTCTGGTGGGTTTTACATTAAAACTAATTTATTTTTACTTAGAACGTACGATTTACAATTATTTTTTTTAGTTCTGTAGTTGAATTTTTAATACTTCAAAATCGTAGACAATGCTCGGCTTCGACAATTGGAAAAATTAGAACAAGAGAACAAGAAGCTGCTTGATGACTTTATGACCAAGGAAGGTGAGACAGTATTTTTGCGGAGTCAGCTTCAGCAGACGCAACTGCGTGCGGAAAATGAGAGAATGGAAAAGGCGCGCTTAATGGAAGAACAGGCGAGTCGGTATCAAGCAGAGATTACAGCACTTCACAAGGAAAAGGATAATATGAAAACGCAGTACGAATTTCAGGTTTGGAGTAGAAAATTCGTAGACAATTTCTATTTTTCGTTTTTTTTTTCAAAAGACGTTCTAATAATAAATTTGTAAATTTGTTTCGACAGTCTCTACAGCTTGGTAAGATGATGGAAAGATGCAAGTTGTTGGAAACGGGGGTAGTTAAATTGACTCAACCGCAAAAAGCTAACGTAGAATCGCCAAACAGAAGTCGTTTTAGCGTGAACAATCGTTCTGTAACAGCAATCAAACCGGTCAAAGTAAGCGAGATAAGTGTTCAGACTTCCAGTGTTAAAATGTCCAGTTGGGAACTTAAAACAACGGTTCTTGGTAAGTTTCGATTTTATACAAAGTATATGAAAAGACTGAAGATGATCTTGAATTTATAAATATGTATTTACTTTGCAAGATCGTCCACTCGACACGATACCGCAAACCATTTTCGAGAAATCTCTTCCTGAAAAGTCTGTCGTCGACATTCAGATAATGGAGAAGTTTGGAAAGAAGAATTTGCCGATTTTGCAGGAAGAAGACACCTTCAGAATATTCGGTAGTTTTTTTTTTTTAATTATCTAAAATCTCATATTTGAAAGATAGTCGAAATCAATTTTTAGTTATTTAATTAATCTGATATTGACGTCTACATTGTTTCCAGAAAATCCGGACTTGGTGAAGCCAATAGTAAGCATCGTGGATAATAGAAAGTTGAACGTCGAGTATTTTCAACCAGATATTGCTGTGATGATGAAAAAAACAAGTTCGGAAATAAATTCCAAAGATTGTATACCGATCGTGAATAAAGTGAGTATTAATGTTGAGTAACGATACAAAAAAAAAGAATAATCCACGCTTTTTTACCTTTTACCTTTTGTTAAAATGTTTGTACTTTTATTAGTAGTCACGGATATAATATGTAACAATGATGTATATGGGGCATTCCAGCGGAAATCGAATGAGGTCCGACATTACCTCTCCGGATGTTTTTTAAATGTTTTCAAAGATTCTATCAGATCATATGTACAATTACAAATATTTTTCAGATTTTTTTCGATGGAATCTATTAGAGGGATAATTTTTTTTTATCGTTTTTTTTTAAGTTACGTTTTTTCGAGGAGGCGTACTGCAAATTTTGTTAATTCAATAAAAAAATGTCATTGAACAAAAATATTTCTATTGACACGAAATTTTAAGAAAAAATTATTTTACAAATTTACCAACTCAACGGTATTAATTTTTTCGTTATTTAACTAAAAAAATTAATCTTTTCCCGAAAAGTTGATTTTTTTTTAACATGGAAATATGTTTTTATAAAAATGTTTTGAGATTTTAACATCAGTTGTAGAATAACAATATATCTACAGAATTAATAAAAAAAAATTTTTCTTTGTTAATTCGATAATTTTATTGACACGTAGAAAATAGAATTAAATTTCGAAAAAAAGAAAAATCATGTAACGAACAGCAATAATTATATGGTGCAAAAATTAAAGCCAAGTAAAAAATACGACAAATGTTCAACATTTTTGTGGAATTTAGATTTAACATAGATATTACACGATTGAATTTTCAGATCGTTTCAACGACTCGAGAGTTGCTGCTGAATTCAACAACCGTTCTCCAAACGATTTCCGTGGCGATGAAAAACGATGATATCAGGGACATGAACGACTTGTATTTCTCGGACGTTTATGACACTAAGATACATTACAATCAATCGATCTGTGATTCTAATGTGTGGTACGAGAAAGAGCGAGGTATCGAGGCCAGAAGAGCCATCGGTACTCTCTCTTACATAGCCAAAGTTTCGAATTATCTCGGAGAATATATCGCAGGAAAAACACAATTGATCGTGGATAATGATCCGGACTATAATAATTACGACAAACAAATGGTCCGCTGTAGTGCGTGGCCGAAAAAGGGCCATGATTTTGAGATTTTAGAGATGATTCTGGAGTTCGTGACTGCTCTCGGCCTTGTGGTATGAATCAGAACCGAAAGTTATGGTTTTTAAAAAATCTGTATGAGGCATTCCTGGCCAACTCAGTAAACGTTCAATCCTGACCTCTTCCAATTCGCTCCATAATTTGTTATACTATTCTATATGCTCGAAAAAATAATTTTAATTTTAAAAAATGTACACTTACTTTTTTTTTTCATGAATTTTTAAAATTATAATTCTTTGCCCCAAATTAAAAATTTTGAATTTTTGTCTTCAATAATCCTGTATTTGATATAAAAAAATTTGTGTTTTGACTCAGACTAAACAGATGTTTGAGTCGAGTTTTTAAAGCCATGTTTTCGAAAAAAAATTAAAAAGTGGGAACAAATCAAGATTCAATTTAAAAAAAATGTTTTTAAGTTAAAAGTGTGTTTTGAGCATATAGAATAATATAAAAATTCTGGTGCGATTTGGAAGGGTTCAGGTTTGAACACTTACTTACGTTGGCCTCGTATATATTTTTAAGCGCTAATCGCTTGTTTCAGAGAAGATCACATCAATTCAGCGGTTTGGTATGTGCAATCACAAAAACTTTGTGTAGCGTACAAGAAAAGGTTGGCTTTTGTCCCGAGGGGTAAGTTTATCGTTTTGCGAGCCATTCGAATCCTTAAAGAAAGCTTCATCCTTTTGTGGTAATTTTTCTCAGAATTAAAAAAAAAAAAAATGTTCACGTAATTAAATTAATTATTTCACGTAGTGTATATTTTGAATTAATTAGGAAATGAGTACATTACTAAGTTTAGCGGAAAATTATGAATACGGTCTCGCGATTGTAATTCTCTTTAAAAGGTCTAATGCTTTTCTCGGGGGATTCCAATAGCCTGGAGAGTACGAAAAAAAAAAAATTTTATTTATTATAGATTGAAATATATCTCAAAAATATTCAAGGAGTTAGTGTTTTCGAGACCTCTCGTCCGCTGCTTTATTTCCATGACAAAAATGATAGCGGTATTCTGCACGTCCAGCATATTCGGAAAAATTCTCTGTACATGTACTCCAAGTATGTATTTACCTAGTAGTAAGAGACTTTACACATTAATGGTAAATATCTTACGGTCTCACCAAATCATTTTTTTCTTTTCAGATGCAACTTCGTTGAATATATGGAAAGGCGCTTTGCATTTTACCCCAGGTATTGTATATTTAAATTCTTTTGCTAAGAAAATGTTAGACAAAGTTACGCAAGAAATATAGAGAATAAATTGTGTTTTTTAATTTGTCTAAAGATTCTAAGTGAAATTCTAATAAAAACAATTTCAGCAGAAAAAAACACATGTACATTTTTTTATCAAGTGAAAATAAGCGTTCGAGTTACCAAGTTAAGATGTTATTTTCGCTTAAAAGTATTAAAAGTTGCACATTTTTTAAAAATATCGGAACCATACTTCAGATCAAGAATACTTTAACGAGCAGCAGCCTACTTGTCATGTATTTTTTTTTGTGTTCAGATTTGAAGGCTTTATTTTTCTTATTACTTGCAGAGTTCTGATACATTTACAGCTATACTCTATGTATAAATTTTTTAAAAATAACTATTCAATAAAATAAATAGAAAACAATTGTTATCACAAAATCTATAATAGAAGAACAATTTGCTTCGGGTTGCAAAATAAAGTATACATTTATACAATCAAAACACATGCAACAAGGAAGTCGCTGTCTTAAAAAACACGTAAAAACAAATAACGTAAAAATATTCAATAAATAGATTACGATCTTTTTCTCAATGCAAATACATAAAAACATTTTTTAAAACTACTTTTTTTTTTAATTTTGTGATTGATGATTTTTTTAAAGATCATCAATTTGGCAAGATGTTGATTAGTATACTGAGATTTCTTTATATGAGAATACATGTCTTTTCATCAATTTTTTTCTACGTAATGGAATCGAATAATAGAAAATTATTTGTCTTGTCCCACAATTAAAAAAAAAAATCTTATTTCAGATGCTTGTGCTTTGGAGATCTACATGGCGCAGATGGAAGTATTCCGTCTGGATCCAATAACAACAGTCAACATAACCGACGCGTTTTTGTCGTTCGTGCATCTCATATTTCTCTCTAATAGTATTCCCTGGACGGCCGAGATCTCAGACCCCTACCACTGTTGTACAAGAGTTCTAACGTACACGATACAGCTACTGTGCAATTGTTCGAAGATCGACTTGCGATCGATCGAGAAGGAGAATTCGCGCAGCAGCGCAACCACGAAACTCGACACTACTTTCTTGCGAAAGGTCAGAAGAAAACAAATAAATGCGCTACGAAAGGGTATACGATTTTTGAGTTATCTATCAAAACGAGATCCCGACTTTATAATCAGGGTCTCAAACATCGAGGACTCTTTTTATTTATTCATGCATCATGTCACCTTGTTCGAAGGACTTACACTCCACGAGAATGAACGTAAGATATTTATTTTTTTACGTAAATTGTCGTTAGTTTAATTTTTCATAATTACAGTCAGATCTTATTTTTTTGTTATTGCAGAAGAGGCGATGACACTGATAAAGTCATCTCTAATGTTCGACAAACCGATACCGTCGGAGCCGCGATCTCAAAAATCTCAAAAGATCTTCAGTATCAAAAGTGCCTTTGAGAAAAAATCTCATCCCAGTCCGTCGAGTGGTCGGTGGTACGAAATTAATAACGGAAAGAGCTCGTCGCAGCAGGCAATTGCAACTTACAAAGATCTTCTCAACGGTTAATAAATCGTTTAAATTTTAGTTCACCTGTAAATCACACTATAAAGCAATCGACAGATTATTGAATGGAACTTGATAATGAGTAAAGAATGAATTCTGTATCAGAAGAAGTTACGATAATCGATCGAAGCGGTGAAAGCGTTTTACGTCACTGAACGTGACTCTAATGCACTCCGTTCGGTCAACGACAAGACCCAGTGAAATATGTACAAAATAAGATTAAATACATTACGATTTTTTGTACAGAAATTATTGTCTTTATGATTGTTCATTCTTTTATGAATATCAGCATTTTTTAGTCGCTTGCGTCCTCGTATTCGTCGAAGTATTCGTTCTTTTTGAATTTTTTACGAGGCACCACACTCGATTGTTGCTGTGGTTCGTCATGGAGGCTGGACACTTTGTGCCTGCGCATCTCCTCTTCATACTTTTGTCTCTGCAGTAAATAAAATTATTGAAATTAGTACAACACGCAAAATAAATTTAAAAAATCGTAAATCTGATTTTTAAAAAATAAAATAAAATCTTCATTGTTATGTCACATTTTTTGATCAAACATTTCTGAAAATATATATATTTTTATTCAATATATATAAAAAAAAAAAGCTATAAGTTACTGTAAAAAAAATGTTTAACCATAAAAATTATAGTTTTCTATCATTTATTCAACACAAAATTGTTAATAATTTTATTTACCAAAAAATTTAAGAATAATTTTTTTAAATTAATTTAATAAAAAAAAAATTAATAAAAATATGGCTGTTAAAAAATTACAGAAAATGATGCTCGAATGTAATTATAAGAAACATCTGAGAGGGTGAAAAAAAAGTGGCCGATTGGATGAAAATGTTTTATACACAAAATACCGAATAAATTAATTAGTTTGAAATTGACGCACCTCATGACTGATAGCCGCACTGAGAGTTTCGTCGTCGGGCTCAACTTCATTTTCGTCATCATCGCAGTCGCTATTACGCGATTGTCGCGGATTTTTCATACCTTCGTCGCTATCGCTGTCGTAATAACTAGTGCCGGTCTGTTCTCCCGAAGTTTTGTTCTTCTTTCTCGTTCGCACTTTTTTAGGAGGTGGACTTCTCACACCCAGAGTGTTGTGACTGCAGCTGTAGGATAAATGACCCTCTTCGCCGCATTCCCAGCATTGTGATTTATCTGGATAATCTCTCCGTCTTATGAATTCTGTGCTACGGCCATTATCCACAGCTATTGAGCTTTTTACAGTACGACCGCCGATCTGTAAAAATAGTAATTTACCAAAAATTGATTTTACACAAAAGACAAAAGCTGGAAAATTAATTCCATTATATTTATGAAAACAAAAATTTGTTAAACCGTAGAACCGGATCTTCTGCTGAACTTAATTAACAGAAAAAATACACAATCTTAAATAAAAATTTAAACTTTTTTCATGAAATACTTGCAAAAAAAAACATTTCGAGGACTGCAATCAATTTTGAAAAAATCTACAGAATATTTAATAATAAATAAACGAAAAACCATTACTACAAGTAACTTCTCCGTAAAATCACATTTAGCATAAATTTATTCTTTTCATTTTTTTAAATCTAAGCAATCTACAACTCGCTTCACATAAGTTATATTTTGTAGTCTAGCTATAAAATTTCTTATTCTACAATTTTTTAAATTACCTCTGTATTATTGAGAGTCTTGGCGCAACTTGCAGCATCTTCCGGTTTGAGAAATAGAACAAACGCAACACCTTTGCTTCGCCTAGAATTCTTGTCTTTGACAACTGTAACTCTGTGAAAAAAAATTTCAAATTATTCCAAATTTCAGTGTATTTATAGATAAAATTTTAGAGAATTTTTTTTTTTTTGTGATTCTTAGCTTTATATGACAAATAAAAAAAATACATTTAAAAAAAATGACTTACTTAACTATTTTACCGTGAGATTCCAGTAATTGATGTATGTCATTATTGGTGAGGGAGAAAGGCAAATTGGAAACGTAAACGGTAGATTTGCTTGGCACTATACCACCGCTCATAATTGCGACTATTAATTCAATTTGACACTAATGATTTTTAGCAATAATACAGAAATGTTCAATTCGCAAATTTGCTCAGCGGCGTCGAATTGACAGTTCAATAGAAGGCATTGTTATTCTAGAGTCTAAAACCGGTCTCGTAACCTCGTTGAAGATATATTTTTCGCGTTTCACCAGTAATAACAAAACATGGAGGCTTTTCTTGTTGCGTCAAGGTCAGCACTGGTAAGTATTAATATTTATTTGTATTAATTGCTAACGTCGGTTTCATATTATGACTAGTATTATTAAATTTTCAATACGAGGTTAGAATCGCGACCTTCGTAAAGTAACCACACGATCAGCTGTTCGGGTTCATTCATTCATCTTTACGTTCTCGGCTCATAGAATGTTAAGATATATGTATTAGCGTTTTTAACTGATGATTGCACGTGTCTTACTTTGTTTTCGTGAAATAGCAGATAGATCTCGCAATTTTTTTGATGTGCTCAAATTTTATATACGAGTTAATAAATTTGGTGGCTTATCGTTCAAACAGTTCAAATTTTATGGTATTTTGAATTTTTTGAAAAAAATGTTTTTATGCTATATGCTGTTGAAACACAAATATAATTTTGATACATTTTGATAAATCTTCATAAATTTTTCTACACAAATAAAAGTGACATCTGGCTATTAAATTTGGAGAAGATTGATAGAGTAGGTTTGATTTTGTGAGATTTTTAATTTTCAAACTTATATCTGTGTTACAACTCCAAATAATTTTCAGAAATAAAACTAAAATTTTGTACACATACTCGATAAAGTTAAGAGATGTTGAAAAGAAGATTTGGCAAAAAAATTGGTCAACTTCCTTATATATAAAGTGGCTTTGTAGAAAATTAGAAAGAAGCAATACGTACGGTTCTGCTTTGCAATTTTTTTTTACAATCCACGAAATGAGTAATTTAATATATTCGAAAAAAATGGAAAGTTGCTAAAATATTGAAAAATTCTAAACTAGTTCGCATATTTTCGCAGATATGAAAAACAGCATTTCCAAACAAATTGTATAATTTTAGAATATTAAAAAAAAAAAATTGAAGTGATTATCATGTTTTTTTTTTCGTAATGAGTCATATTTTCTTTCTGCAAAAAGTTATAGTTCTAAATGTAGATACGAATTCAGTGATGACAAATATTACGACGAAGAAAGATAATTTTAATATTGTTTCTGAAATTTTCATATTTTTCCCGAATAAACCAAAATCAGACTACAAATTAATTGAATTATGGGAAAATATGAGAAATGATGATAATAAAACTTGCTTCCCGAAAATATTGTGGTTCCTCATTGATACCCCAAAATCTAAAAAAAAAGATCTAGGACATTTTTATAAAGAGATAGAAAAAAAAAAAATTCTAAGAAGATTCGTTAAATAGTTTTGACCATAAATAACCATCCAAATATGTAGAAATATGTGTTACTTTCAGTCTGATTTGGAAAAATTTCAACAAATAAAAGTCGTATTAGGAAATTGCACCTGCGACTTGGACTCTGCTATATGTGCTCTAGCTCATGGTTTCTTTCATTATCACGAATTAAGTGACGACGATAAAAAAATTATTGCTGTAATACCGGTAATGAATATATCGGAAAAAGAATTTCGCGTCAAGACCGAGGTAGTTTGGTTTCTCCGGGAAAATGGAATTCCCTCGAGTTCAATAACGTTTAGGTAAGCTCGAGAAACGTGTATTTTTAATCTACAAATATTTGAAATCAATCAATTACCATTTATTAATTAATAATTTATTTTAACGAACACACAATTCGTTATTTATAATTTTATCAGAGATCAGATCAACCTACATACACTGGGCAGAAATAAAAAGTTGCAGCTGATACTGGTGGATCATCATGTACTCGCGAATCAAGATGCCCCGATAAAAAATTCGGTCGTTGAAATAATCGATCACAGGCCTCAAGATCCAAACTGGCTTTGGTCCAACGCAAAAATAATTCTGGATCAAGTTGGAAGCTGCGCCACTCTCGTTGCGAAAAATATTTTCACGAGAAATCCTAAGATCATGGATGAGCAATTACGGAATTTATTGAGAGGCGAGTATTTCACCTGAATTTTCTTTCAGGGAGACAATATTACTTTTTTTTTTTTACCATAAAAAAATATATCAAAAAAGAGCATTTCAAAATTCTCTCATGAAAAAGCCACGAATTTTTTTTTGTTTTAAATTGACGAAGGACCATTTTTTAGGTGACTCACTGTCCTTATTATCTGCCCAAAATTGTTCAAAATTTCTCAGTGCATTACTAAACAAGAAATTCTGCATAATTGTGGTAAATTTTCTTCATCGAGATACTTTAAACATCTGTTTGTCTAACGTTTAATTTTATTCAAGTCAGTCGCAGCGCCTTAAAACAATAATAGACACCGCTGTTTGTCTTTCATCCTGGAAAATCTTGGGAGTTGCGTTAACGGGACACGCACAGTTTTCGCACACTCAATCAGCAGCAGCAGTTGAAAGCTTAAAATTACAATCGGGTAAAGGGTTTTCCATCAAAAGAGAGAACAAACTTTCAGGATACTCGAGTTACAAGGAGCGCGACGAGTGGTACGCAGATTCTCGATTCCACAGTGGGAATTACAAATCAGCTAGCGGAATACTCGAAAATCCTGCGAGTATTGTCTCTGATGTGTCTCGCGTATAAAACCAGCACGACAAAAAGCTGTAAACCCTCAAGGGCCACGCTATGTGTTTACGCGTTCCATTAGCTTCTCAAGGCACAAAGGGAATTCTCTATATGAGTGAAAGAGAGAAAAAGAAGAAGAAGAAAAAAAACAAAAAAAAGTAAATTCCATATAGAATATGAGATATCGCGTCTCTCCGATGGTTTATAGAAAATTCTCCCTCGGCGTATACGCGTTGATGCTGATTTTTCGCGAATGAGAAATGAGTTTGAAAAGCGTGAAGGTATCGGAGGGAAACTCCGGGGAATTTTCGCCATCCGTTATAGTCACTCGCGAATGAACGATAATAAATATCTTCCTTCCGCTCTTTTTTTTTTTTTTTTTTTTTTTTTTTTTTTCTTCTTTTCTTTGCTACACCCTTATTTCACTTCTTTTCTCACCCTGATGTTACGAATTTTTGCAGGACCGATTCTCGTGGATACTCACAACTTTTCGCTCGAGGCAGGAAGAGCGAAACCCTTGGATTTCGAAGTAATTCGCGATTTGGAGACTTCGGAAAGTTCGTCGAATTTTCGTGGGAGAGAAGAATTGTATGACAAAATTTTGGAGGCTAAAACTGATATTTCTCGACTTACCGCTGGAGACTTGCTTATTAAAGACTTGAAAATTGTGGATTGTATCGCGATACCTGGATTTCCTATTTTAGTCGAGGTACGTTATTATCTCCTAAAAGTTGGAGTGACGTTTTTTTTTTTTTTAGATTTTTTTAAGGTTGAAAAAAAAATCGTTCGTTTAGATACTTATAAGATTTTTTTTTCGACAGAATTGCTATTTTATTCGCAATTAATTAAAATTTGAAATGTCTTGTAGTTTATAATAGGCCACGATTTTGAAAAAAAGTTTTTTTGTCGAGGAGACTTTGTTTTCATGAAAAATAAAAAAATTTGAGATTTCGATGTGAGGGTAAAAAAATCAGGTTCAAAATGATGTGAAATCCAGAAAAGTGGTTTCGAAAAAATGATAAATTGTGTTTAGAAGTCGAACTATTCAAATCTATGTGACAGGAATCAGGAATGTTACTTCCTTTCACGTAATATCCATAAAAAATTGAATCTCGAATTGAGATTTTTTTGACGTTTTGAATTATCTAAAAAAAAAAACTCTACAGATGCTGATGCTGTTCCCTACATTATCAAATATAATGCTAAATAGATATTGATAATTTTAGGATTAATGTTCAGGGACATTTGGGTTTATGTTTGATGTAGAAAAAATCCATGGAAGCGTTCGGATTTTATTGCAATTTAAATTTCTTAATTGATCTACAAAATGTGATACCTGTTGCAAGATAAATTCACATTATTAGCTACAATTTTTGTTGTGAAGCCGTTTTTTAATAAAATTGCTTCACGTAAGAATTTTGATATTAGTCACAGAATTTTTTCAGATTTTTCAATTCTGGCTAACGATAGAATTTTCAAAAATCATAACTAAGTCAAATTTAGGAAAAAAAAATCTAAAATAAATCTGAGTGCTTTTCAGAGTTAGAACAATAATAAAAAAAATCATGACCGAAACTCGAGAGGTCGAGGGTCTGATCCAGATCGAAACGGTATTGATTGTCCCATATTAAATTTAATATATCACTTTACAAATAAAAATTTCCAAAAAAAAAAGCTCCTGCAATTAGTCAGTTAATTTTTCCATCACTGGCTATATTATATAACCAGCAGTATTTTCATTTCTTTCTTTTATAAAACAAAGAAAAAGCTTCAGCAATAAGCATGAAATATTAAAAAGTAAAATTCCGCATATTCATTCACCTTGTACAACATCAGTCTCATACATCCTAGAAACTAGCAATTAAGTCTAGGACGTGCCTTGAAGCAAAAAGCAAGAACGAACTTTTTTTCTTTTCCACCCTAGTAAAAGATATTATCAGTCATTACCAGTCTTTTATGCTTGCAGTATTTGTTCTACAAGCAACAAACCAAGTTTAATAGAACATAAAAAAGCCATAACTACTATATCGCCGGCACCTTCACCCCGTGGGAAGAAGAAAAAAAAAAAAAAAAAGAAAAGAAAAAATCGGAGTAATGAGATATTATAATATCACTATTGTAGCACAACTGCACTTTTGTGTACATAACTTTGAGGGGTTGGGGTGGGGCGGAGGAGTAGGAGACGGGGGAGGGGGGGGGGGGGGGGGGGCTGTTTGAGGCATATTAAATCGGCTCCGATATCCGTGCGGTGGAGTCAACGGACGTTGGTTACCCTCAGCACGCGCGCACGGTTTGGGATTATGATGCCATAAATGCGCCTGGCATTTGATTATAGTGCGGCGAAGTAGGTATACCGAGAGCGTTCTGCATTCTATTATATCCTAACGCGCGATATGATATACATATATTGGTAACTGCATGTATATATATATATATATAAATATACATAGAGCTTTATATATAGCAGCTGTACTGTGCGGCACTAGAAGAGAGCGGAGATTCCTCTCGCTCGTAAAATTGGAAGGTCTATGTAGTGTGCCGCTATAGATAAACATTGCATAGAGGAGGAAGAGGAAGCGGCTATTTTCCTATTCGGTGCTCAGCGCCCCGCGGACACTCTACGGATTCCCGGGGCGCTCGTACAGACCCTGGAGCTCCGGAACCGCTATCGACCCATCAAACGAACTTCATACCACTCTCCCTTCATTCACCCCCCCCCCCTCCCACTCGCACCCCTTCGCTAATAATTTATATAATTATAGAAATTTTTTCAGAAATTCATCGCATTGACCGTCGCTCTGAAAGCCGTACTTCATACCAACGATCTTCATCAGATTTTCAGACCCTTCGTTTGGATTCGAATAATAAAATGATGTTTTTTTTTTTATTTTTCAGAAAGTCGTATCTATGGAAAAATAAATGTGGAAGGTTCTTTAGTTTGATTGGCTGTTTTAAAAAATGTAGAGTCTAAAGTTTGAGACTAATTGTTTTAATATATTATTATGAAAATTATACAGGTCATATTAAAGCAATGAAATTATGCAGAAAGATTTTTAGATTTTTGGGATATGAAATGTATTTAAAAAATATATTACCGATGAAATTTTCTATCCCTAATTGTTCTAACTGTATTTTAATTCCCTTTTGCATCCTTTAGTCAAAGAATTATGACTCGTACAATTTTAGTTGTATTCGTAGTGTATTTAATATGTTTAATTTTTGAATTTACATTCAGACCGAAGATTGTAATACATTTTAGGGACTAAATCTTCTACGTTTAATTATCATAAACTATAAATTAAATTTCCAAGCCCATTACATAATTGTTCCAAACAATTGATATAACTGCAGTGGTATTTTCAGAAATTCATCGAATTACCAAATGCCCTGAAAGAGGTGCTTGCCTTCACGAGGGAAGGTTCTTACGATCTCACGATTCTTCTGGGTATGGATTTAAAGGGCGAGAAAATGAGGCGAGACATCGGCGTTTTCTCGTCGAGAATCGACGGCCAAAACGAGCTTGAAACCATCGTGAGTCCACACCATTTCTTCGAGCGTTTATTTTCTCCTCGTTCGCCCTCTTATTCGCATTTCCGGAGCACAGTATCTCGCTCTTTGATTATCCCTCTCGGAGTGTAGCGCAACCCCACAGTGAATTCACTCGTTGGTGTGTTACGTACCGATCTACCGACGAGCATTTCCCCATTCCATTCCCTCTCTCTCTCTCTATATACCGTCGACAAAGTTTCGAGTGCTTCCCCAGATTTTAAGCACACCTCTTGTTCCTTCTCTCGCTCTCTCTCTTTCCCTCGCATTCTCTCTACCTTGACACCCTCGAAAAGCTGTGTACTGCAAAGAGATCCGGAAGAAGGGGATGCCGCGAGAAGCGTATCAAGCTCACCCTTGTCGCATTATCTTTGAATTCGAGTATATGCGCTATAGACTGCGGTGAAGTGCCGGAAATTAATAAAGCCTTCCTTTCATTGTCCTTTGACATTCTGGAACGGCATACGCGGGGTAATACTGGTCATCTAAGCCAATAACAGCATTTCTATAGAAAGAGAATTATTATTTAATAAGCAAAAAAAAAAAAAAAAAGGGATGGAAAGAAGAATTTTGCACATTGCTTCCTCATGTACAGAGGATGCTTTGTGCAATATGAAAAATTATTATGAGCACTATCACTGGTTTTTTGTTGTCCTGCTGATGTAATTAATGACATGAAATATTATTTAAAATATTATTATAATATAATAATATTAGCAGTACTGCTAATAATTGTTTCATCACCAAATATACATTTTTTCATATTTCTATTAACTTAAGGTCAATTTAGTTCATTGTTTGCTTGTCTTGTTCTGAGTGATTTATTGAAATTTAGATTTATTTTTTTCACTCTCACCTAAATGATGAAAATTATTTTTTTCCGCTTCGGTAGCAACCTCCAAAGATTTTTCTGGTATACTGATTTTTTAGGGGAATTTTATTTTGAGTATTTGTCGCCGTTGTTTTAGTTGGTGGATGATAATTATATTAAGCTTCAACTAATAAAAATACGTTAATAAGAAAAATATAAAAAACTGACTTTATTTTTTTTCTTTTCAAAATTCAGTACATAACGACCTGAGGATTTAGTAGAATATTTTTTTAAATACTTGGCACTACTTTTTGTGTTCGGAGAAAAAATAGTAGTGAGTACATCTGCATGTACTCACGAAAATATTATGTGAAAAAATCTTTGGCGGTTCAGTATCGGGTAAAAAGGGCCGAAACGCTTTTTAAGGACATTTCGTTTAAATTGACTTTTTCCGGAAGAGCCATAATGCTGTTCGCGAACATTTGTTCAAAATCCAGTTTTTTTCCTCGAAGGGCCGTAACTCTTTTTAAGGACATTTGGTGGAAATTCATTTTTTTCTCCAAAGGGCTGCAACTCTTTTTCATGACATTTTTCTGGAAAATCCTCACCAAAGATATTTTCACATGAAAATTGTAATTTAAAAAATGGGAACCTATTTCCCATCCCTTTCACCTGTAACAATCCCAAAAAAAAATTTTTAATTTTTCACAATATCTTGAATACATTCCAGAATAGATTATTCACAAACATCTTAATTATAATTCTTGTTTATCGAGTTTCAGATCGTGTCCAGCCTGACGAACAGCGCGGAACCGTCTTTAGGACTGCAACCCTTAAATGCTCGAGAAGACGAAGATTCAGAGGCTGCAGGAAAGGGTTACACGCTTCGTCTGTTCAGACAGGAAAACGTGCAGGCCACACGCAAGCAAATACTGCCGATTATACAAAGGGCATTAGCCGAGTTTCGTTGTCAGTGTTGACCGTACCCTGCGGCGTTCTGGTCCCTCGTCTCGTTGTGTAACGGAGTGGTACCGTTGCAGGCCACCCACGAGAGAGTACAGAGTAGTGTACTCACTGTTCGTCTCCTCCATCTCTTCGCTCTCCGTCCAAACATTGGACTTTGTATTAAGTTAATTAGCACTCTGTAATTATACCGGTACGCGCTTGTATTTCGTCTCTCCCCGCTTTTGCTTTTCTCTGCTCTCAACACTCGTGGACTCTGTCGCGAAGAATAAAATAAAAGCTATTTTATCGGTAATATCATGAGCCTCTGGCGTATCGATCGTCTCACTAAAATTTTTCCTCCCCCGCCTCTATATATTATTATTTATTATTGTACCCACGATGGCCAGAATAAAAGCATTCAGCTTCATCCCCGTCTCTCGATTTAAACAATTTCACAGCACATTTTCCATCTCTGTTTCACTGTAATTTATTATTAAAAAACCAACAAACTCAAACGCAAAATTTAACGTTTCTCATTATCGGCGTCCAGCCAATTCGCAAATTCATCGTTTTGTATGCATTCGATGCTATTTTCTCTTTGTTGTTGCTACTGTGTGTTACTGCAACGAAATGTTTGCTCGAGGCAAAACGAAATGTCGGGTCAGAACGACTCTCTCTCTGACTGTCGAATTGTTACGACTGGTGGGAGGGTGAAAATTTGTATGGTATGCAATGTATGCATGTGGCTAGTGTATGAGGCATTTCAGCTCAGTTCGTAGAAAGCACGTTTTCATCATGTTTTTAAAAAGTTCACTGAAATTTTGTTTTTATGGCCGTTTGGATTCAGAAAGAAATCTCAAATTTCAACGATTTTTCGGAGTCACTTATATGAGAAATGCTCAGTTTTTTTATATTCATCATTTGCAAATTATACTTTTTTTCAATAAAATATACCAAGGCGTTTATTCGCATCGAAAACTGTTTGGGAGAGGTTTTTTTTTGTTTTTAAATACAGCTATTTGAAAAAAAAAACTAAAAAATGCTTTGTAGTTAAAAAAATATAAATATGGTTTCACATTATTTTTTATTCCAACATTTGAGGTTCATGTTTTCTAGCAAAATACTCTGAAAAAAATTAGATATGAATTTTTTAATGTTTACAAAGTTATTTATTTTAAAAATGTGTAAGCATTTAAAACATACATTTTTCCTTGCCTTTGATTTACTTTAAGTATTTAAGTTTGGTAGGTGGAGTGTTAAAGTATCTAAAGTAAAAAAAAACAGAAATAAAAATTGGTAAAACTAGTTTGGTGGTTTGACATACAGAAAGGAATGTATGAAAATCAGTATTCCGGAAATTTGATGGCCACGAATATTATGGATTTTATATTCAGCCTTCAGATTCATATTGAGCAAACATAAAAATCTGAATCGTGAATTTTCACCTCTGACAATCAAATTTCAAAATTGTTTTCGGACAGTTTAAAAATTGATCTGGTTTGCCCACAAAAGATTTTTTTTTTAACTTTTTATTATCATTAAGTTTTTCCCAGTCAAGTGAATTTCGGAAAACAGCTCTTCCATGTAACTTTTTACACCATTTACGTATCTGTTACGAAAAAAAAAAAAGTCTTGGAAAGTACCAAAAATTCCAACAAATAAAAATCTGTGGTATGAGTGCTAAAGAAAGATGAACTCGAAAATCGAGGGTTTCCAGTCTATGAAAATACGAGCGTGTAAGCAAGCTTTACAGCAAATAAAGCAAAAATTTTGAAATGAGAATGTCTATGAACTGAGCTGGAATGCCTCGTACAGAGGGAGAGACGAGTTTGTTCTGCTATGAGTGAACACGAGGGGAATAGTGGGGAAATCCGCGCAATTTTCCCCGCAACGAACGTAGGTAAGAGAGAATATCAACGAGTCAGCGAGAGTATAGCGACTATGTAACGATGTTTAATCACGCTGAAAAGCTCGAAATTGGTTTTACGTTTAAACTGTGTCGCTGTGCAACCAGAATCCCTACACGTTGAAACGAGAGAGCGAGAGAGATCAGAGAGAGAGAGAGAGAGCATCATCTCTACTCATCCGTTTCTCTCCCCGGTCCCAAAAAGCCCCTTCTCGACTTTTTACCCCTCGCGCGCGCGTCGAAAGGTTTATTCTTCCGTGCGAAATCGAAATGGCATTCCATTTGTAATTATCCGCTATCACGACATTAGCTCTCCTCGTACCAAACTACTACGACTGCGACGAAGAACCTCGACGAGAAGGAGACGATAAAAGCTTTTATAAGAATCGACGACGTGGACGACTTTCGTGAAATCTCTCTGAAAACTCTTTGGCTCTGATGCTCTCTCTCTCTCCTCTCTGATGTAATTCGGGATTGGAAAAGGAGCAAGTAGCGAAGCTGTGCCTTGAATGAGGTTGAGTAAGAGCAACTAAGAAAAAAAAAAAAAAAAAAAAAAAAAAAAAAAAAAAAAAGATGTAGAGAAGATGAAAAAAAGGGAAGCTACGCGATAAACTCTTTCGCTCCCTTCGCGGCTTCGCAGCCATACACGCTGCACTTTTTTAATAAACTTTTTTACAAGCCCGCAAACGCTGCGGGACGGTGGATCCTTATTCTTAGAGCCTCCGCAACTCTCTCTCTATTTTTCTTCTTCTTCTTCTTCTTCTTTTTTTCTTCTTCTTCTTCTATTTTTCAACCACGAGAAAGGACTGAAATTACGAAACTTTCGGGATTCCATGAGAATTCTTTGGTACCGAGTTGGCGGGGCTTGTGGGCCTCCCGCATCTCGCCCTTCCATATATACCTTCGCATAAAGTCACGCTGATGTATATATATATATATAGGTTTGTATATATGTACCAGTGTACTTGGTGCACCTGCGTGCGCTCCACCGAACCCGCTGATGGTGCATATATCGTCGCCCCCTCGTTAATGCCAAAGCCACGTACCTTTTTCACGATTTTTTTATGCGTGGTTTTTTTTTTTTTTTTTTTTTTTTAATCGTTTGACTGGAAAACAAATTCGTTGAGCGTATATTCACCGACGTTTACATCCATTTTTTCGCCATATTTATGACTTTTTTTTTTTTTCGATGGTTTAATAAAATGCGGACGATTTTTTTGAGCCTCCGACATGGAACGAACGGTAGTATTCGTAATCTCGAATTTGTCGAATTAAGCAATTTTTTTTTTATTTGTCGATTAATATTTGTATTTATAAATTTTCTTTAGAAATTTTACGTTCATGTTTTCGGCGCATTTATGAATTTTTTGTTTACTCAAAGATTTCATAAAATGCGAACGATTTTATTGAGCCTTCGACATGGAAGGAAGAATACATGGTTTTCGTATAATTTCGAGTTTGTTGAATTTCGCATAATTTTTATTTCTTTGAAATTAATGTTTATAAATTGTGTGTATAAATTTTACGTTAATTTTTACGTCGTACTTCAAGACTTTTTTTCAAAGGCTTAAATCAATCCTATCGATTTTTTGGAGGGTCTCCTATAGAAAGAACAATTGTTTTTTTTTTCACAATTTTGAATTAGTTCAATTATGCAAATTTTCATTTCTTTTTGAGAGCTTTTATTATTTTTTTTTTTATATTTGCGTTTATGAATAACATATTAGTGAGAGATCAAAATTGACATGAATAAATAACTGAGAATAATAACTATAATGTAATTATAGCGGCCCCTCGTTACTGCCAAAGCCTTCTAGCACGATTTTTTATGCGTGCTTTTTTTTTTAATCGTTTCACTGGAAAACAAATTTACATCCATTTAACATCCAGTTTTTCGCTGTATTTATGACTTTTTTTTTCAAACGTTTAATAAAATGCAGTGGATTTTCTGAGCCTGAAGTTTTTTTTTTTTATATTCGTATTTACAAATTGTCTTCATAAATACAAATATAGTTCGAAAATTCAGATTTTTCTGAAAATAAAAAAACACTGTAATAACTCAATAATATATTTATTATTCAGTTAGATCGGGTTTATTTATTTTTATTTATTACGGTGAGCTGAGTTTACTACTCTGTTTATCCCAATAAATCCACGTTCATATTTTTATTCATCGAAAAAACAATTCACGTTGTAAATGTTACACATATTCATCGTTTTCAAATTACAGCTATTTGTTTATGCAAAAAAAGATACGAAGCTACATTAAAAAAATTGTAAATTTACTTTAAAAAAAAACTACTTAAAAATATGCCTATCGATTTATTAGTGTAAACTGAATTATTTTTCTGGTAACTCATTGTCATTAATTTTTTTCCACATAAAGTTTGAACTCTGATTTTTTTTCAATTTAAAAATAAAGCCACAACATTAACCGAACTTTTGCAATAAGATTACAAATTTACTTTAAAAAAAAACTGTGTACAAAATATGTCTGTGGATTTATTAGTGTAAATTGAATTATTTTTCTGGTAACTCATTGTTATAATTTTTTTTCTACATAAATGTTGAACTCTTTGATTTTTTGAAACTCGTTTCTCTAGTAAAACATGTACATACATATTTTGAAATCTTAGAATAAGTGTTTGATTGATTTGTCTGTGTCGAAAAGCCTACCTTAAGGTATGCATTTCACTGGTCCTGCTTTATTAGTGTCTGTATCGCATATGTTATATCAGAACGAAGACTGGCATCGGAGAGGTTGGTGCAAAAGGGCGACAGGGTTTTGGCTGTGCTACATATAATACGATTATAGGGGTGGCACCATCAGGAGGGTTCCAGAGTGTATACTCTCGACGGTTTGCTCAATGCTTCGGTACCTCAAAGGAGCCATCCGCCTTATTGTAACTACCCTTTCGTTGTATCCCGTGGTACTCTCTCTCTCAACGCTATTTTCTCGAAAGCACCGAGCCGTCCGATCTTTGTTACTAAATTCGTTCTGATGGCCTTGATGCCTAAAGGCATCGATAATTCGTCTTTCGACACAAACATGTTGCTCCACTTGTGTCGTGATAATTGATTATCATTAAAATGTATGTTACATCAAATTTGGTTTAATTTCATTTGTTGATCATTTGATTGGCTTTAATTTTCACAAATATTAGTTATTTAATTTATAAAAGCGAATATCTTAAATAAAAAACCTTCAACATGAAGAATTGAACACGATTTATCAGCAAAAACAATACAATTGCTTATTAATTTTTAATTCGATAGTATTGAATTAAAAATTAGAGACACAAAAATTTGATTTTTAATTCAGGATATTTGCAGAATGTTTTTTTAGTACTTATATGCCTTGTAAAATTAATCTGGTGTGATGGTAACCATTATGAGTAGAAATTATTTATTTTAAATATAGAAATTTTATCAATTTCACATTATTATAAAATTATTAATAATTATTTATCTACATTTCTTTAGAAAAATAAAAATGCATAAATACTTGTTTTTATGCAGAAAAGTAGTGAAGACATCCGAAGCAAAAGCAGCGAACTACTGCTCGCTACTCGCATTTTTTTTACTAAATTAATCGTTTCTACTTTTTCGCCGTATAAATACAAGTAATTTATTAAAATTATCCAATTTTTTGTAAATTTCATACTACCACAAAATTCTTAATAATTATTTATCTATATTTACAAAATAAATCAAAATAAAAGAGTAACAAGTGAAAAAAATATTCGTTTTAATATATAAAAGAAGTGGAGGCATGCAAAGCAGAAGCCGCAGAGTTTTAGCTTGCTGCTCACATTTCTTTTTAAACTAAATTAACAGTTTTTAATTTTTTGCTCGTACAAGTAATTTATTCAAAATATTCAAATTTAATATACTTTATATTGCCAGAAAAATGCCCAATCAATATTTTCAAAATAAATAACAAAATATAACAAAATATAACAAAATATAACAAAATATAACAAAATACTAATTGCAAAAAATCTGGTTTTAATTTTTAAAAAAGGTGTTAGATTAATCCAAAGGAAACTTTGTACTGTTTTCAGTTCGATGCAAAAAAAAAAATTCCACAGAATCTTAAATTAATAAATACACGTACAGCTCCGCTCTTTGAATACTCAAGAGTGTGGCGAATACGTACTTTTGCTAGGTACAAGAAGACCACTAACCGAACGAGAGAAGGCCTCTCGTTTCCTGTACATATGATATGTACACAGTGCGGTCCATTTGCAAGAGTTTTCTACATTCTCGGAGCCACACGTAGCGCACAGCACCCATTAGCGAATCGTTCTATAATTAATCGAGCTTATCTCGTGTTCGCTATACCAGAACCGGATACTCTTATACATGAATATAATATGTTATACATATTATATTCATGTATAAGCGCCTAGCGAAAATACTAAAAACTCTGTTACTCTCGTATTGGGCAAATGGCCAGCGAATTTCTCTTTTTCCATTCTCTCCCACCTGCTGCACATATCGGCCGTGAAGAGAAAAAAAGAAAAAGGAAAAAATCACCGTCAATAATTCTTCTCGTGAGCCTAGCTTGGACCACGCCCAATGCGTAGACGCTGCAGATGTTTTGCAAATACAAAAAAAAAAAAAAAAATACAAAGTATAGTGGAAAAAATGCAAAGTCTATAAAAGTAATTGCTTAGTATCCAGCTTTGACACAAAGCTTTTTCTATGAAGCAAATATGATGATCAATTGTGTGGCTTCTTCATAGGTGCATTTTTTATTTTCCATTTTTGTTAATGGATGCAAAATAATGAAGTGCCATATATATTTTTATTTGAAGCAGTGGAACATCTTTCTTTAATTGTCATTTTGTGTCGTTGTTGCTGAGTTTTCATGCAAATTTTAACGAATTTTATTTATTCATATATGCAGGACATTTATTTTATATTGGTCCATTTGGGTCAATCTGATTTTGTGGAAACGGAGCAAGACGGATTATACTTGCTTATGTTGTATTGGATAAATCGAGATCAAGAGGAACAAATGGATCGATGATAGAATGTATTGCAGAGGAGAAAGCAAGCTTTTGAAAGTAAAAAAAAAATCAATCAACGCCTTTGCGTGATTTCTGCACCAGACGTTTGGATATGCGAATGGAGAAGTAGATTCTAAAAAGGAAAAAATCGTATCTGCTGTGTAAGTATATCTAAACTTTATTTTGCCGTGACGAATAATTGACAAAGCGTTATGAACAGGATTAATGCTACCAAGAGTGGTCATGAGAAAATATAATTTTATTTAATAATACTGCCGAAAAATTGTAAATACATTTTTTTTTATAAAAACTTGTTTAACAAATTCGGTAGAAAAATGTATTTTTTAAATATGAAATTAATCCTACGATTTTTCCTAAGACTTTCTTTAGAATCTTCTTGCAATTATGAAATATCGTCTTCCAACATTTTTTTAAGGCTGTTTTATATAAAACTGTTCGTTCTATTTTATTGCATTTTCGAACATTTTTTTGTGAAATCTCTATATAACTCTAGAATGGTTCGAACAACTGATTCAAAATTTTGCATAAAATTTGTATAGTGTGTTTGTTGTTTAATTTAGTGAGAATCCAACAAACAGTTCATATTTCAGAGAATTTTCTTTTTTACAAAGCTTTGTAAAAATTCAAAAGTAATGAGCAAACAATGAGCAAAGTTTTGTCTTGCGTCCTTTTTGAGGTGATTCGGTCCCTAAATAAATTTCGCAAACCTGACACCCACACACATACATACATCTAAACCGTTCTTCTAAATCACTTTTGTCGTCGTTTCAGACAACTTCAAGTGTCCTGACATCAAAATCTGGAAAACATTTTTTCCTCTATGAAAAAAAAAAAAAAAAAAAAAAAAAAGAAAAATATCTTCTAGGGTGAGAAGAAGAGATTTTATAATGCCTTCCGCGTTGTGATCGAATTGCGGAAGAGTGATATCACTGGTATACAAGACCGCTACTATTCTTCGTCTTTGGAGAGGGTTTTAGGAATGGGGGTGGTGGTACAGGGGTTGTAAGCGAGGCATTGGGGGTGGTGGAAAAACAGTTGGATGAGGGTGCAAGCCGCTCTCTGCCAGATTCCCCGTTTATCAATAACCGTGTAGCAGCTCGCATACACACCGAACATATTGCAGTTCGGTCAGATGGATGAGAGTCGTTTGCTGAGGTTACGCGAGCCGGATTGTTATGGATCGGTTGTTAAAGCTTGGAACGCGCCGGTCTGTGAGCTGCTGCTGTTGGGGGTGGCAGAGGAAGGGAGGGGGGGGGGGTGGGGTTGAAACGTTGGTACGACGAGCTGGTGGTGATGATCGTCGTGGTGGTGGTGAAGTTGAACCACCACCCCCGAGTGCCTCGAAACTTTTTCTTCCACATTCGCGCGTCCGGACTCGCCCCCTCCTCCTC
Source organism: Perithous albicinctus (assembly GCA_964016905.1). Taxonomy (NCBI): domain Eukaryota; kingdom Metazoa; phylum Arthropoda; class Insecta; order Hymenoptera; family Ichneumonidae; genus Perithous; species Perithous albicinctus. The sequence goes on from OZ024689.1 coordinate 26,735,436, forward strand.
TCCCACCCTCCGTCCACCCCTTTGAAGCCCCCTTCCGCAAGCACCACCGCGGAATTGGCAATTGTGTGTGCTCGGAACTGGCTACAGTTGGAGACGGACGAGGCGAGAGAGAAATAGAAGGTGGAAAAGAAGGGCTGGGTGGTAAAACAAAAAAAAAAGTAAGAGAGAAGAAAAATTGAAGTTAAAGGGATGAGGGAGCGAGCAAAATAGAGATATATAGTCGTAGATGTATTTTTACAGGAGAGAAAGCCGCCAATTTGGCATAGGGGTTCAAAATGGATTAGTTCATTAGAGAATATGTTATATAGTGTAAACCAAATTAAAAAAGGATGCGAAAACTTTGCACATTGCTTTCTCATTATTTTGGAATTTTTACAAAATACTTTCTCTATGAGGAAGGATTTTTTTATCTATTTTCGCTTCTTCATAGAGGAACATTTTTTTGTAATAATAAAAATGTAGAATCCAAAAAAAAAAAAGAAACAATCCATTTTACACACGGCTACGAAAAGTCGTTACAAATATTATTGCGCTATATTTCCATGACATACACAGTTTTGCTTACTTGCTAAACTTTTGCGGAAACTGGACAAAAAGAACCACAATTTCAAACAAAAAAATTCGGATTCACGTAAAATCCGAATTGCTTTGCCGATCTTGTCGAAATTTAATAGGAAAGAACATTGAACGTATCTTCAGTTATTCTTCAGAAGAGACTTCAGAGTAGTTGTTTAGCTGAATATTGGAACTTTTATGAAAGTTAGAGCAGTCACGTCCTTTTTTATGAAAAATAAAAAATTCTGTAAAATCTATATATGTAGATGCATTTTGAAAAAAAGTAGCAGTAATTAAAGAGGAGTTACTACTTTTCACTTAATTGCAAAATTTGAGCCTGAATTCTCGTGCCGTTTGGCAGTTAAGGACCATTGAATTTTCGATGCTGTGAACACGTTCACACACTCATATGGACATTTTTTCAAAACCACTTTTCTCGACCTTTTGGATGATTCTGAGTAAGCTGACACGAAAATCTAGAAAAAAAAAAATTGTTACGTGAACGAAACAGCAAAATTAATAACCATATGAATCAATGTTAAAAATATTTCGATATTTAATGTACCGCCGATATTAATACTTTTTACGTCTATCAAAAGCTTCCTCTATGAGGAAGCCAAAACTGATCAATAAACTTCCTCTTCAAGGCAGCTTTGTAAAAATTCAAAAATACTGCAAAAGAAAGCATTGTGCAACGTTCGATTTTGTAGCGATTTTCTTAAATATTGTTGGTATAAAAAAAATGAGTATTATTTGTAAGATAAATAAGAAAATCGGTTGAGCTTGGAAGTAATGGGATCATTATAGCTCTGGTCCATATTAGCTGCTTGTAGCGTAGATAGAATGAGGGAAAGCAGACTGTGCACACAGGAGAGCGGTCGACGAGACGAAAGCGAGGTTCGAGGCCAGTAGAAGAGCCAGAGAGCGAAGAAAAAAACAACAAATCGGACCGATTAATTCGCCGCGGAGCGTTGATCCATCACCCCGACACTCGGTGTGGGTACTCCCCTTTAATTTATGACCGAGCGAGGAAATGATGATTTCGCTCTCGATTCTACGCTCACCCTCTTCTTCTCTTATTCTCTCAGTCGCTTTCTCTTCATCCCTGTCCTCCCACACGTGGCCTTCGACGCTCTCTATCTTCAAACACGTGTGCACTCCACGTATGGTACACGTATGATTAGATGTATATGTACACATATATATATATATATATATATATAGGACGTGTTCGACGCTGAGGTTGTCCCCACGTGTGTTTCAGTAGCTCGAGGCTTTATCACCGAGGCGTTTAGTGTAAAATCTCCCAGTCACTGAAGACTATCAATTGTTATTATAAATAAATATGCTCTGTTGAGTTGAAAAAATAGGAAGAATAAAATGTATTATTATCATTATTATTGAAGAAGCCGAGTCAGCTAAAAAATAATGTTTTTCTACGTATGGGGCATTCTATAATAATTCCGACCTCCTCGATTTCTCTAGTATTTTTTTTTTGTACTATTGTTATCACTTAAAAGAACACCTAGGATTTTTATTTTGAGCCGTTCTTGATTTTGTAAAAAAAAAATAGTAATTAGCAATAAAAAAATGATAATTTCAATTAAAAACATGATTTCGACACAGATAATAATAAAATAGTACTAAATTTGATATCACATCACATCGAGCATGTTTATCTAGTCGAGAGTAAAAAATCTGGAGTTTCGCTAATCGTAAGTACCTTTGCGTTATTAATAAAAATGAATAAGATTGTTGAAACTGTAGAAAAGCTGAAATCTTTTTACAAAAAAATATGATTTTCACAAAAAAATTGTGCGTGTGCATGTTATGTACTCCAATGGTTCTTCGGTATACATATTTGATTAAGATCGATTAAAGGATTTTCTTTTTTTTTTTTCGACCTTTGATAGAGCCAAAGTCCTTCAGCTCAAAAGGTTTTCGATAATTTTGGGAATAAATTCAATAACGATTATTCCAGAAATGAATGAATATTCAATAGGCCATGAAACAAATAAGCAACAGATGCTTGAATTAACGAAGAGCATCTATCCTGAGATGATGGTACAGAGGATACAGGGTGAGAGGCAACGAAGAGGGTTTATGGTTTCTTCCTTTGAGAGCCATAACGGCCGTCAAGCAAACCGCGAACCCAGCAGCCGAGCTAGTATAACAGAAGACGGGCTGGTGAAAGCGGCAGTTCCTTCTCGTCCTTCGCTTCATCCCTTTCCGGACATCTTACAATTAAGCCGAAGGTACTCGAGCAAAGGAAAGGGCAGCAGCAGCAGGAGTACCATCAGCTGCAACAGCAGCACCAGCAGCAGGAGCAGCACTTGAAGCTTCGACCACGAGTCTGCTCCTGTACCAAGATCAAACGAAGTTGCCGCGAGACCCTAAACCCACCCCCCGGTAGCTCTCACCCCCAACCAGGCAATACTACCTCCTTTTCTACTGGATCGAACTCCAACGTTCTGTACTGCTCGCGCGCTGCAGTTTGCAGTTTGCTACGCGGCGATTCACGGAGTATTAGGTAGCCGTTACCAGACTACCAGAAGTGTATACCAGTCTGTATAGACGCCGTAATTTTGTAACCACAGCCAGTAGTACTGGCAGGACCGAGTCCGAGGAGCACCCCGCGCGGTCCTCTGCATTGGCTGACCTACATCCTCCATCCTATAGAGCGCTAACCAACGATGCAACCAAATCGATATAACCAATCTTCTTTCTCATCACTTCCGGCTAGAAAACTCATCACATTTTCATCATGGCAAAATATATCGAGTCAAATGAATCGCGATGGATTGTGCCTCACTTCTGTTTTGCTCCCTTCAGATACACAACTCTAACGAGATGTTGTATATTTTACTCGAAAAAAGAAATGAAAACGAGAAACAAATAAACGAATATACGACGTATTCGTAACGCTTTCAATTCGCTGTATTCATTTCCGCTTTTTGTAATTATGTGGAAAATGGAGACACAGGACAATTCAGTGATGTATACTGGACAATATTCAATCTGGATAAAATGTCGTTTTGCAGCCGCGGAGGAAGGCTGGATTTTTTCAGCTTTCGAACGCAAAAAAAAATTACAAATGTAAATATAACTTTTTTTTTTTAATTAAAAAATGTAATGAAAATTAAATACTACACAAATACAGTAAAGTAAAGGAAATTTAGTAAAGTGAATAATTCGTATTTAATTTTAGAATTCAATGTTTTTATTGCAATTTGAATTTTAGTTTATTTTATTTTATTTATTGTATTCGCAAATTTCCATATTACTTCCTCATTAGTTTCCATTTTTCACTGAGTCTGGTTTGCAATTTTGGTTTACCGATACACGAAAATTTGCAAAATATAAAAAGTAGTCAAGAAGTCCAGTTAGCACATTTGTTTTTAAAAAATGGTGGATATTGAAATGTAACAGATTTTTAGTGGCAGAGGAATGATAAATTCAGTGTTTTAAAATTCCATTTCTTAGATATATTTTAAGCAAAATTTGTAACTAATAAGAGGAACTTGCAGTGGAAATTTTCGATCAAAATCTTAAGTCATTTATGAGTTACAGTATTTTTTTGTGCAACCATCGATAATCGTAATGATAAAAATTCAATATTGTAGAAAAAGCAAACGTCTGTTCTGATTTTATCAAGCTTTAGACACTTCCATAAATATGGTCAAGAATAATTTATAATCTTTTAATTAATTATTAATATAACTATTATTTAAAAAATTTTAAAAACCTATAATTGATAACTGCGAAACATTTTATTTGGCTTACATATTTTTTGCATTAATCACACTATTTAAAAAAACCAAGAAATTATGTAGAATTGTCAATTGTATTGTACTACAGAAATGTAAAAAATTTACATTATAAAATTACATAAATATCATATTTATTTATTTACTTAATTCGCATTATATCGTATAGAATTTATGGAGTAAAAATCTAATTGTCAAGATAATGTTTATCAGATGTAATTCGTAGATTGAATGTTATTTTTAGTGCAATACGATGCTATAAACTTGAGTTGCATGAGCTACTTGTGCGGTTTCACAAGGGTTTCGCCTCTCAGTCTCGGCTGATCTCGTCTAAAGTACGTCCGGGAGATGAGCGCTTTGGTTTGCTGGACCGTCTTAGCTCGTTTCTCCGCTAGTGGTCAAAGGCCCCCTCGTGGCATCTGTGTAATACTCGTAGGAGGATCGAAAGATCAAACGGATACCCCATTGCGCTGCTGTGGTCTCTCGTTTCACCAATGCAATGACTCTGCCGTCCTCTGGGTCAGAGATACCCCGTCAGCTACTAGAAAAGTTTCTTCGTCACTCGGTAGCAAAGTAGTGCATACCAGTGCACTGACAGACTCTCTGCACCGAGCTGTTACGTCAGGAACATTCACATTTTGCTTTTTAGGAAATAACATAGCTGTCTGTATAAATAGTTAATGAGATTAGGTTTGGTAATATTTTATTAGGAATTTTATAATTTATTATTATTTAATAATTATTGCTTCTTCATAGAGGAAGCTTTGTTTTCATGTATTTTTCTTTTCGAGATTTGGATCTCAGTATACTTAAAATGGTCTAAAACATCGAAATAAAAAATTAGAAATACCCATCCGAATTGTCTTCAATTTTTGTGTGCCGTACACAGTACAGCCAAATGAAAATTCTGTGGTATAAATTTCATAAAAATCGGTTGAAGAATTTTTGATTTATGAAAAATCTTCCTTCATTAGAGGTAGCTTTGTAAAAATTTGAAAATAATGAGGAAACAATTTACAAAATTCTACTACGTGCATCCTTATTTTTTTGTTTGTTTTTTTTTTTTTTTAAATTCCAGTGGCAAATTCTACAAATCTATTGGCCAGCATTGTGGAAATGAGATGACGTCCCAGAGCTTCGTTGCACCAAATGGTTTTTCTACAGAGTGCGAGAATCCAGGGAGTAGTGAACGACGACGAAATGGATTTCCTTTTCCGCAGCGTGGTTAGAGAGCTCCGCGCCTGAGCGCATAAGCTCGACAAAAGTTGGCCAAAGCGAAGGGTGTATGGCAGCTGCAGGTGGCTGCGTATCTATATAGCATACTTACAGCGCAACAGTGAAGTATATTCACCGGCACAAGTTCCTTCAAAAGCAGACGGGTCCTGTCAGAGAGTTACCTGTCAGGCTTGCTGCTCCGGTAGACCCGGAACACAAGGCAGCAAGAGGGTAAGGGCGTTCTCCCGTTTCTCCTCATCCTCGTACCCCCTACTTTCTGAGCGTTTCCTTTCAAAGGCTCGAGGCTATATAAAAAAAAAATATGAACTTCGCAGAGGGAGAGTTAAAAAAGCAGCGTGGGTGTCTGTTCTACGATGCCGCGACTGTAAAAAAGAACTTACAGCCCCTCTCTCTGTACATTTTTCTCGTCGTGGCAAATCGTTATTAGGAAAATTTTGCCAGTACATCGTGATGGCAGATTACGAGAGAATCGAGGCACGAGCAATTTCGTTAGGGTGAAGTGCTGCAACAAGCGGCAATGTAGCTGAAGAAAAATCACTGATTCGAGGTTTTAATTCGGTTGTGAAACAATTTATCATTTTTTTTTCTTCTCCTGCGGGGGCGAAATGCTCGGATTATTGTGGGAGCTAAAGAGCATGCTAAATGGGCCTCGAAGAGATTCAGTGAGGCGCGTACACCAGTAAAAAATAATTCTGTAGAATTGATGTATTAATTTTTTTTTTTTTTTTCGAGTAATAAAAGTTTGTTACTTTGATTATATTTTTTTCTCGTTCTTCACGATGGAACTTAGTCCAATTAGATGAATTTGCAAATTTTTTTTTGGCCAACATAATTTTTGTGAATTCATCAAATTTATGGAAAAGAAAAAAAGTGATTTTCAAGATTACGAGAAAAAGATATGTTAAATTAGATGGGACAATATTTTCCTTTTGGTTACATTTTTTTTTAAATGAGTCACTGTTTTTATAATAATTAGTTCAATTTACAATTTTTTTTGCGACACTAGAAGTGACAAGAAAAAAGATATGTATCATATTTTCAATTTGATTTTATTTCTATTATACAAAATCTAAAGATTTTTACTATAACATTACGAACAATTTTTATCGCATGATTTTTTTTTATACAATCCTTTTTTACCGAAAAAAAATAACAGCATATTATTTTTGTCTGTATAGAACATTTTTAAATGAAAATATTTTTTACTACAGGTGACAATGCAAGCCTTGTCAAATTTACATTTTTTGATGTTGTCATAAAAACTGACAGAATCTGTATTGTAAAAGAAAATACAAATTAAAAGAAAAAATACAATTAATAAAACGAATTGGTCGAATGAACGATCTTCGTAAAAATTGCAAAAATGTCAGTTTCGTTTTAATTGTGTAACCGAAGAAAAATCACTGACTCTGGTATTTAATTCATTTGTGTGCACAATTTATCATTTTTCTCGGCGGGTAAAATTGTTGGGAAAATTTAGTGGGAGCCAAAGTCGACGTGTAAAGAGCGCCAACGAAGAGAGTTGGTGAGGCGACTAACGAAAATGAAAGAACTCTCGCTCTCCTTATTTTCACCCTCTTTCATTTTTTTTGGCTGCTAATACTTCTTGCAGTTTCTGGATGACTAAGCGCATCGTATCACGCGCCGCTCAAGTTCCGTAAAAGAAAAGCGAGCGTCCAACACGCGAAGAATAAGAAAACGGTGTTTAAAGGAATTTTCGCGGGCCGGGGAGAGAGTGACCGAGAAGCGAGAGCGTAAAAACGGACGAGTCAGGACTCGGAGGGTGAAAGAATTCCTGTTAAAAGTTACCCTCTCGTAGCCTCTCTACCCTCGACGCCACTCTCTCGCTGCCCGAGCGTGAAAGCTCCTAGCAAACGACCGATCGCATTTCGATGAGTACCTTCAGCACGCTCGGAAACGAATCTTCTCAGGTTTGCTCAGATTTCCCAATTAACGATGTTATTTTTACGGTCCGGAAGATCGAGAAAGAGAAATCGGGATTTAAAAAGAAGAAAAAAAAAAAAAGAAAAAAAAATGAAGAGTTTGAAGGGGGAACTGGAAGTTTGCTCTTCAATCTCGTAAGCTGATTAATTTTTACCTCCTTCAGGGTAATGTTTTTAAATATAGTAGCGGTTGAAGTACACTTACCATTTTGGAGGACTAATAGCGAGGTTACGAATTTTTGAAACCTGAGATACCGCGTCACTTTATATAAGCTTGATACAAGCATGTATATACAAATATATCAATATATATATGAGACATTCCACCTGGTTTCGACCTCTGGGTCTAACCCTTGACCCCTCCGATTGGGTCCGCAATTTTTTTATATATGATTGACATAACTCTAAAAAGCACTAATTTTTATTGCTTTATTTTTTTTTTTACACACTTAAAATTATTTACGATTTTTTTTAAACAAATTATCGAACGACACATATTTTCAAGTTTTTTTCGAATAATTTTTTAAATTTTGCTTCAATAATCTCCAATTACGACTTTTTATTAATTATTTAACGTTCATTATGAAATAAAAAAATCGAAAAATCATGTGTTGCATACAAAAATGTTCTAGCTGTTGCCCATCAAAAATTTACTATTTTTTCTGATGGCTTCCACTTTTCCCTTTTTGAAAAAAGGCCGAAAAAAATAAAAGGACGCACGGGCCCACTTCGGCTCGCTTTCCAAAAATGTCTATTTTTCAAAAAAGGTTTTTCAGAACTTTTTCAGATTTAAAAAATGTGTCGTTCGATAATTTTCTTTAAAAAATCGCAGACACTTAAAAATGTGTAAAAAAAAAAATACAAAAATAAGATAAGTACTTTTTAGATTCTGTCAATCAAACAAAAAATTGCGAACCCAATCGAAAGTGTCAAGAGTTCAAACCCAGGTCGAAACCAGGCGAAATGCCCGATATAAATACCTAATAAGGACAAATTTATGCCGAAGCATCTAGCTCATAGCTCGAACCGAATTGATTCGCTCTATTTTATTTGATTGAAATAAAGTTTGACTTTGTAACAATGCCAAAATTCACTTGGCTCATTCATATAATCTGATGAGCCGATAAAATTCATTCCTCGTTCACCTGCAATTTTCGATAAGCCGAAAAGTAGCCGTAAAGCAGACTATTGCCATTGGCGGTAGGATATAACGGTGGTGGTACGCTTTAGTTAACACTTCGTAGAGCGTTAGATGGTCAATGCCGAGGAATCCAGTCGTTGATGGTGCGTGGGGTGACTTTTCGTTGGGTGAAATTCAGTGAGTGGACGTAGAGAGTGCCGGTGGTAGCAGTGGGAACAAAGATAACCTGATAAATTAACGTCGTCGAAAGGGCAGAGCACCGGGGAGGATTAGCGAGAGCTAGCAGAGCAGTAGCGTCAGCTATAGAGCTGTTACTACTGGTGGTGCAGCCGCTGTTGCTGCTACTGGCGCTGTGTCCTAGGTGTTGTTCGCTATTGCCTCTCCCAGCGAGAATGGAGAGCCGAGCAGTGGCTCGAGAGACAGTGAAATAGAGAGTTACACACTATTTACTGTGTTAAGCAAGAGCGAGAGGGAGAGACATATAGTGGTAGATACAGAGCACCGTTACGTTGCTGTTGGATGAAAGAGGGAGGGCGAATTAAAGGGATGAGAGGAAGCAGAGTGTGTGGAGATCAGAGAGATGCGAGGTGAAATACAACGGAGTGAGTGCGGGGGATAGCGCGCTCTCACCGAAACATTTCAGATTAGCTCCGGGTGCTTTGTTGCTTCTCTACCGCCGTGCGCTCTCATCTCCAGGTTTAGCGCTATTCGATTCGCCCACTCCTACTGCGGTCAAGCCACCGGTAGTAGCAAAACATGTTGCCCATATACCAAACATGCATTATACATGTATGTGTGCCCGTTATATGTCTGTCTGAGGAAACATCTCGTATAAGGCATTTTCCGTCAACTCTGCTAGACCATTAATCCAAGCAATTCGTTTTCTTATGTTTATAGCTGTTACTGTTTTTTCGGTCATTAAAAGAGGTTGCAAAGTAGAACCTTGGACATTGTTAATCAATTTTTTTTTTACCGTTATACGCAATGGTTTTTTTTATGAGAAAGTACATTGGATGATTAAAATTAAAATTCATTTTGGCTTCTGCTTAGGGTTGCATTTTTGGAGATCAGTTGGGAGTTAAGATTGATCTTGAACTTGCAACTTAAGATGGTCTTGAGATTCGAATTTATGGACAAATATTTGAGCCTTACAGAAAGCTTTATCTGCCTTCAAGGTATAAATAATAAGATAAACATTTTAAACAAAATTTCTTGCTTATTCAAGTTTTTCAAATCAAATTGTAGAATAAATAAACGAAAAAAAGTGTAATTTCAAAGTAGCAAGTAGTGCTCATCTCTGCTCCCTCACCGAGACGTTTTACCTCTCGTCTTTCTCTCGCTTCTCTGCTTCGCTCCCTTTCCAGCTAACCGCCAATTTCATCAGTTATAGTTAGAAGTTGTCCCAGGCAAAGTTTATCGAAGTGCTCTTTCCTCTCACGAAAGCATACACGTCCACGAATGGCAGGATGAGGGACGAGGGAAAGAGAGCGAGAGAGAGAAGAAGGAAGATGTGAGATCTTTCTCGCTCACGATGAACCTTCGATCAAGACGTCTTGTGGAGTTCCGGCTAAACTCGCGCCCTCTTCTATTACTCAATGGAAGAAAAGCCACCCCCTGTGCGGTGGTTGTTCCCACCGCAGTGGCATATTGTCGTTCCAACGACCCTCTCACGCTACCCTTCGCAAACTCTACGGTATATAACAGAATGTTATATTCTACGTGGATTAATGATCGAAGTGGGATAGAAAGAGACAGAGAGAGAGAGAGGAGGGGGTTGGAGAAGAACACAGCTCGCTTGCGTCATTTATCTTACGGACTCGTGTGTACAACACTCGGAAACAGGGGGCTGCGGTTCAGAAGCAGCAATGACTGTCCCCCTACGAGCTCTTTCTCCGCGTAATTCTCGTTGTCGTTACTATCCGAATTATTATTAATAAAGGGGGTTCCCCGGGCACCGAAGAATTTTCATTTTCTCTCTCGTACGAAATTTTCGCAACTACTTAATCTCAAGTTTTGTCATACGAATATTGCATTGTTACTGTGAGCCATGAAATATTATTGTCAAAGCCAATATACAGCGGTTCTGCAGAATCCGAGAGTCAACACATCACCGACTCTACCCAACCGAGAGTTCACATTTGACCGGCGACTCGACACATGGTTCAATTCAACACGTCCGCGACTCTACACGAATGAAACTCTCCATTACAAAACTGGTACATGGGCTAAATTCATCAGAGCAATATTCTACGCAAGCAAAACTCTCTACGACAAAATTGACCGTGTGAGCTAAGTCACGACAGTCCCAATCCGACGTATGTCCGATTTTACATCGTCACCAACTGCCGAACCAATCAACGTGCGCCGACAGATGGAAATGCTTTAACTGCGCCTGATTGGTTCGTGAGTTGGTGACGGTGTACAATCGGGACTGTGGTGAATTTGATCGATGTACAGCTTTGCTGTGGCGAGTCTTTTGCCTGTGTAGAATATTGTCTGTGCAGAATTGCTGGTGTAGAGTCGGATTCTGTAGAATCGCTGAAAATGGAATGGAAATATTTTTCAAATGGAAAATATTTTTTTTTTTCATAAAAAATATAACATATATCGCCAACATTCAACATTTCAACATTTCCGAAACAAGTGGAATAAAAAGTATGAAAAAAAATCAGAGTACCTTTAAGTAGCACTACTATACGGCTAATTATGGAACAGATCCGAGATGATTGAACAAAAAAAATGGCCGAGTTGGTGGGAAACGCCTCTTACATATGAAAATGTACATCAATTCATATGCGATAATATAGCGAATGCTTCGGCTTGATCTCGTCAAATGAATAATCAATATCGAAGGAATAGAAGCGAGAGAAGTAATCATAGTGCGCTGTTGAAAGCACCAGGCAGAAAGCACGAGGATTCGCTCACGCGTCCGTCACTCGTCACGAGAAATGCATCAAGCAGTGGATCGCTATGAGAGAGTGGGGAAAACGGCTTGCCGCAGAGTGCTGTATATATACAGACGACGAGAGAGAGAGAGGGAGAGAGCGAGCTAGCTGGGCTGGCTATCACACGTCGAAATTACATATATCCATGCTGGATCACCCGAGAGAGAATGGTGTAGAGTCGTTCGCTCACGAATAGTGCTATACATAACGCGAGCGCACTTCGTCTCTGCGTGGGACTTGCGGAACAGAATGCTATGGGGGTAGTTACGTCGCTATAGGTGTACGAGCGCATATATACGCGGTACACGGGGTCTGTCATTTATATATGTATATATATATAGATGTATAGAGTGTATAGAACGTTATAGGGCCGACGGGGATGTCGGCGAGTGAGGTTATTGATAAACGGGCGGGGGCCGGGCTCTCTCTACCGCCCATGGTGAAACGCATAAAACAAGGTGGCCACCTAACTTCACCCCCTGCACTCATATTCTCTCTGTCTCTCTTACTCTGTCTCTCTCTCTCACACACACACTTCCATAGAATCGTTCCAATCCGGCAGCCTGCGAGTCGCCGCGCATACGGGGGTACTCTCCTGCTGCGTTTTCCCCGTGCACTTGGTGTGTGTACCGGGACGAATCATTACGGGATTTGGAGGCAATCAGGGTCAGGGGGTAATGAGGGTCGCTATTATTCAACAATAGTACTGGCAAAATTTTGTTCGGGACTTTGTTTTGCAGTTATTTTATTTATATCGAAATTATAAAAATTGCATTTTTATGAAAATTGTAATACTTGTATTTTTATAGAAATTATGAAAATTGTATTTTTATTAAAATTATAAAAATTCCAATTTTTTCAAAATTATACAAATTGCATTTTTATAAAAATTATATTTTTATCAAAATGATAAAAATTGCATTTCTATTAAAATAATAAAAATTGAAATATTCGCGAAATTATAAAAACTGGATTTTTACCAAAATTATAAAAATTGTATTTTTATGGAAATTATGAAAATTGTTTTCTCATGGAAATTATAAAAATTGCAATTTTATAAAAAATTATAAAAATTATATTTTTACAAAAATGATAAAAACTACATTTTTATCATAATTAAATAATTGAATTTGTATCAAAATGATATAAATCAAGGGCTGAAAATCAGATAAAACAAGTTATAATTAAGAATCTAATATCAACTGTATTATTGTGTGTGTATATGAAAGACTAATTAACTATATTGACGATAATTGAAAAAAAAAAATTTGTCTGGTTTCAAACTAAAATGTAGGAAAAATTGTTTTGTATGAGGTGTCATTTTGATCGTTATAAAAAAATCTATGGGGTAGGCGGTGTACATTTTTATTTCGTCCTGAAAGCAGATTTATCAATTTATTTTATAACCCATCATAACATTTGTGTCTTTACATTAATATAGCTCATAGAGCTTTACTTTTTTATAAATATTCGCTCTACTTACCCGGTGCAGCTTTCCTTTACGAGCAAAATGAGACTTCGCGCAGCCTAATCGACCTAGCATTTTAATCCGCACACAATATTGATTAATCATTTCTGTTATATAAAATTGCTATGTTTTCCAATATGCCATGAATATCGTTGCGAATATTAAAAAGAAACTTTCGGCAATTCATGCAATCGAATAATTATTAATTTATTATCAAAATTGTGCAAAATCCTACGGTCATTATTCTCCATAAAATTTGAGAATGTCGGTGTTTTCCGTTGCCAATAACTAATGACAAATCCTAAGTATATAGAAAGCCAGTAATTGCTTTTGGCAACAAAAAAAAACATCCTAATATATTGCTGGAACAAATTAAGAACATTTAATCGACGTAAATAATCAAACACCGTGATAAATGGCTCTGATTGTCGGCATCTCTATTGAAGAAAACAGCTGTGCACCCCTCCTGACTTTCTCCCAGCTCTGTGGATATCGAGACGAATCTTAAAAGGGTGTTTAAGGCAATTAGAGCTACTGCGAGGAGAATAAGGATCACCATTGTTGCACAATAATGCTTGAAACTTCTCATCCAGTACTTTATTAATTTTTAACAAAATTGTAAAAAATCCTCCGGACATTTATCTCGATTTTTAGACAATTAAGATGATAACGTATAATATAAGAGTCCATAATAATAATAATTATTATTATAATAAATATCATATAATGTACGTATAATAAAATGTCCATAGTAAATTAATACGTTTGTACAAAAAAGTATGGCAAAGCTAATTAAAAAAATGGTATTGACATAAATACAAATACATCTATATAATTGAGTCTTGATTACCGGTATCTCGACTAGTAGCAGCATAAACCTGCAGCAATACACAAGACAATAATACAACTCTGCGGGGTTTCCAGACCATGGCCGATGACTGCGTCTGTGAAGCAAACGCAGGTGTCTCTATGTTCGCCACAGCATCCGCAACACCCCCTCTCTCTGTCTCTTTCTCTCTCTCTCAGCTTCTCTCCTTCATCCCTTAAATTCGTCAATCTCTTTCTCTCTCTTTCTCTCTGAGCATCCAAAAGCCTTATAACCTTGTAACAGAAGTGCGAGAAAGGTAACCACATTCAATCCCCATACCTCGATGTCTCTGAGAGCTGGACCAACGAGTAGCTTTATAGAATTTTCAAAGCGAGCGAGTGAGATGACGAATGGGTGGCGCGTAAACGTGGGCTATGGTTATATATAAGGCGTTCTCCACCAACTCGGCCAGTTCTTTTTTTTACCCTCTCGGATCAGTTCCATAATTGGCCATATAGTAGTACTGCTTGAAGGTAGCCTCTGTGAATTTTTTCAGATTTTTAAAATCACACTTTTTGGAAATGAGGAATTTTTTAAAAAAGAATGTAAAGACAAAAAAGTCATATTTTTCCATGAATGCAATTATTTTTATATTTTATATTTAATGCAATATATTTTATGGTTTTGATGGTGTCAAAAAAGCTATTTTCAGCGAAAAAAAAATGGAAAATATGTTTTTTTTTTATAAACTTGGAATCGAGGAATTCCATATCCTTTAAATAGTTCATTGAAAAGAAGTACTCTGATGTACCTTAATATACCTTTCTCTGTGAAATATCTTTTTTTTACTCGGCAAGAATGTCGAGTTCCACGATGCCAATTTTTGAAAAACATTATCAATACACTGCCAAAATATCCTGTAAAATCTACAGCGAAATTGTACCTGTCCCATTAAAAGAAAAAAAATATATAGTCCATTTTTTTGTCGCTCAAAGTAGCCCTTCTGATGTCATCAAAAGAGGGCTTTCAGAAAAAATATAACATGAACATACGTTTTTGACAGTATACTATTTTTGTTTTCACTTTTTTTTTGCTCGACCTGAATCTTTCATCATATATACAGGTTTGAAAAAAGAAAACCCATTCACGAAACGAGTTAATTAAAAAATCTGAAAACATTTACAGAGAGTATGTTTAAGTTGAACTACTATATGGCCAATTATGGAACAGATCTGAGAGGGTTAAAAAAAAAAAGTGTCCGAGTTGGTGGAAAGCGTCTCATATATCCTATTTCCATGCTTGCGTGATAGCTGCCTAGTGTGCTATAGTTGATGCCCACTACTAAACTCTTGCGCCTGGTGTGCGTCGTACATAGTGGCCAAGATGAGCGAGAAGGGATGCTCAGATTTTGCGCACTGCTGCTGCGAATCCCCACCGCTCCACTCCACATTCACGATAAACCATCCCCTAGGTTTTCTCTTCATGTGTGCGAGTGAACGGAGATAGAAAAGCCAGAGAATCACCGAGAGAACTTGCTACTCAACTGAAATTATTAAGGAGAGAGTTGAAATTTATGGAGGTTTCATGTCTACGGATATCACGCTTCCGTTTAATACACTCGATAGTGGAATTAATTTTCTGACGTATTAAATGAATTCACCGATTTTTACGGATTGACTTTTCTTTTATTACCTATGATTTTTTTTTTTTTGCTAGTAATTGTAACGTGTTTTTATGAAAGTCTTGAAAAGTCGTGAATTTTGTAGAAAGATTTTAAACATGATCATTGAATAGTTTTATTGAAAAAAAAAATTCTCGAAAACCGAAGTTTCAAAGATGTAAGAAAATTCTTTTTAAATAATCATATGTATTCGGAAAAATTATAACACTAATTTCGAATTTAAACAAAAAATTAGTTTTGTGTTAAAATTTGTTTTTTTTTCTTTAATTAATGTTTTTAACCATTTTTTGGCATTATTTGAAATTAATGTTCTTGAGTCATCGAAGCATGTCGATTTTTTTGTCTTAAGATTCTTCTCGTCTCAAAGTATTGAAATTTTGATGATAAAAGATTCGGATGGGAATTTGTTAATTGTTGTTACATATGAATGTAATAACAATATTTATTAGATACATATGATGAAGAGCAAAAAACGTTGATATTTAAAAGTTAAAAAAAATAAATTATCTAAAAAAATTACGAGATACGTAATTTTTTTCAGAAATCTTGTCATTTTAAGTACACTCACACGAAAATGAAAAAAAATGCATAAAATCAAAGCTTTCTTTATGAGAAAGCAAAAAGGCCCGTTTCTAAAGTGCCTTAATGTTTATGCATAAAAATGTCCATTTTTGGTATATTAAATTTTAGACAAATTTCCTTTTTGCTACCTCATAAAGAAAACTTTGTTTTCATAAAAAAAAAATTAAAAAAATACTCAACCGCACCATCTCAAATTTTTCTGCCACTGAAGCATTTTGATTTTATCAAATTTTTAACAAAATCTCGAAAAATGTCTGTTATCACTCTGTAACAAATTTCCATCAATCGGTCTGAAACTTGGCTCAAAAAATTATCAGAGTCGTGCGTGCTTTTTTTATTGAATTTAAGCGAAATCGGTACAGTACTTCAGGTTTTATGAAAATCCGCATTTTTGTCATTTTTTTTTAAAACACTATAACTCAAGAAGCAACTGATAAAAAATTTAGCGTAAAACTTGAATAGAATGTGTCGTTATTTGATGCTGTGGAAACTTCTACTTTGCATCCTTTTTTTTTACCTTCATCGGAATATCCCTCAATTACCATTTTTTTTGCTTGTAATTATTGGACTATGTCAAGTGTAATTGAAATGACGGTAAATTGACGCGTCAATTGACGATCCTGCATCTCTATAGCTTTTCCATACACACACACACACACACATACACCGCGCATCGCGTACGGGATTTCTCTCGTCTATCCCCACCAAAGTGCTGTGAAAGCACTACCCTTAAGAGTGGGGGGTTACTGCCGGTGGTGGATGCTGCGCTGCTGCTTTCACCCTGGCCTCTCCTACTCGCGAGCTACAATCCTCAGTATCAGTGTGCGTCGGAAACAGCCCCACTAAATAGGGTATCCCGTCGTGTGCGACGATACGACGTTACGACGTTGCTGACGACGGTCTTGTTCGCTTCGGATCTCTTGCATTTGTTCTCTGCTTCGTTATAAATAAAAACTTCAAATCTCGCTTTTCTCAATATTCCATTATTTACATATATACAGTTTAGGACGAGAGAAAGTTGCAAAAAGAAAAAAAGGAAAAAAAGAAAAAAGAAAAAACTGAATTGTCTTGTGTGCGACGACCTTGGGACCTTTAATTAATGCGGTCTTCGTGAGGCTGCCGGCGGTGCTGTTCAGGCACGAGCCTCTTAATTATCAACGTTTGGGTGTAGCAGTGAATTTAAGATACAGAAGAACGATACTTAAAGGACGTGCTGATATATATATATATATATTGGCCTCTGTGAATGTAATATTAAGGACTACGACGTTTTGAATGTATTTTTTTTTACCTCCTAGACAAGGATAATTTATAATACCAAGTTTTTGAAATCGAAATGACGATCGTGTCACGTCGCTTTGTTGTTTCTGTGACTACCGATACCACTGTCGACGCTGTTATCGCTGCTGTTCCTGTTGCTTCTTTGGGTTTGAGCTTCTTAACGTTTTGAGGAATTTTGAGACACAATTGAACGGTGAGTCGAGTGCATTTTTTGAGATTTAATCATGCTTGTCTTGTTTTTAGGCTTACAGGATGTTACTTTTTTTTTACATTCAAAAATGAACATTGTACGTTTTTGATTATTTTCTTATTTTGGAGGGTCATTGAAAGTCCTAAAGTTCAATGGGAAACACGTTTTTTTACTAAAGAGAAAAATTGGAAGGTCAACTATTTGCCAATTTTCAGTGATTTATATATTTTGTGAATATTCAGAGAAATATTAACGATTTTATGAATATATTTTTTAACATGAGGTTTTTTTCTTTCATTCACATACATTTTTTATGTAGCTGAACACGTTCGTCGATTAAAATTTATACATTTTCTTGTGGCAAAATTCTTTTGGGATCCTAAGAAATAATTATATGCGAATAATTTACATTGAAATTGTTATATCTAATCGGATAACTGTATAGAAAAATATATTTTCACATACTTTAGTCAAAGAATTATGTGAAAATATGTTTGTACTGCGAATCTGTTCTTGGTGAGATAGTTTGAAAAAATGTAGCAGATGTTCAAAAATATTTGTCATTTTTTTAATACAAAATATTCATTGAAAAATCTTCCTTGATTCATATACATTTTTATATTTTTTTAGCAAAATGTTCTACATATAAAAATTACATATTTTGTCGGGAATTTTTTAGAAACCTATTTGCAATCGCAAATATTTTTATTCCTGTAGCAAAAAGCTCTAGTTGTGATCCTCACTTTTTTTCTTTTGGAATGTTGTAAGAAATCTGAAAAAGTGCTCTAGAATTTTTTTTCATCTTTTTCCGTAAATTCTTGTTTTTATAGTCACCCAAAAATTGTCTTCCCAAAAACGACGTCGACGATTTGTTTGAAGTTTTTGTAGTAATTTCTTTCTTGAAAACCGAAATTTTGAGACTACTCCAAAATTGGGTGTGAGTCTACAACATCAATTAAAGATTGAATAAAAAATTGTAATTCACAAAAAAATTGGATTACGTAAGACCTGCATTCACGGTTTTTTAAAACTATATTACAGCAAATTCTTTCTTCAAGTTTTTTCGTCAATTTAGTAATCAAGTTACAAATGTTGTCAAAAATGTCATTCTTGAATAAAGAATTTGCTGTAAGAGTTAGAAAAAAAACCGTAAATATAAATAAATATAGTTTTTCAGAAACCCGATTTTTTTTGTGATTAAAGATTTTTTATTTATTTTTTAATTTTTAATTTTTTAATTTTTTTTTTAACTTCTAAGTATCCTCAAAAATGTTATTTTTGATCACCGAATTTACTGTAAAAATTTCAAACAAATGGTCGATGCAATTGTTGAAAAGTAAAAAGTTTCGAGTGATTATAAAAACGAATTCCGAAAAAAAATCTGCCAAAGAACCTAGACTGCTTTTACATATTGCATTAAAAAAAAAAAATAAATATCACGACCCTATCTGTTAGCCGTGAAGTGTCCCGTATACATTTTGCAAATGGAAATAAATAAAGAGAAATAAAAAAAAGTTTTCAAACAGACATTTTTCTACTATAAGAGTGCTCTCCATGAGTGATCGTACAATACATAAAAGGCATTATTATCAGAGACTGCAGGATTGTTCTGACTCGAAATTTCTTGGATGTCTGGCTATTACGAGCTTCGACTACTTGCGCGCCATGCTAAGATTCAAGTGTCTAAAGTCGTTGCACCTTGGCGTTAATCCTCTCTCTATTTCTCTAGCTGCATATCCTCTCCTCCTCCTCCTCCTCCTTCTTCTTCTTCTCTTCTCTTATTCGTGTGGCAAAGCTTCGCTCCGTCACGCTTGGTTAAATCGTGTTTGCCTATCTTCTCGTTCGTCTCTGGTCTCGCGTTCTCCTCTTCCTCTGTAACCAAATACCTCGTGGTGTTAGTTTCGAGAGTGTTGCTACTTCCTCTCGCATGCATGCTTACTCGTTACGACACCTCTGCTTACACTTGCATCACCACTTGGGCCAACTCCTCTGTACAAACGATGAGTACACAGGACATCTCTCTGAAGGCGCATCCATATAGACACTATGTTCGGGAGATTCGCGATATAGGCGAGGCTTTTGGGGATTAGTAATTCGATTTCAGCGAGTGTTAATTTCATACGACGGCTCCTCTAAGACGATTGACGAAAGCTCGTGCTTTACATAATTACCGTTGGAACACGAGAGAGAAGCTCACGGATTGCCTGGATCGTCCAATTTGTCGAGAAATCGTCGCATTAGACGTCGGTCTTCATTTAAGTTTTCGAGCACATGGAGACTAATAGAATCTCTTACGCTAAAGCGTAACGGCTTTGATGATTTTATGTTTTTGATTAATAAATTAAGGGTCTACTGTAATTGAAAATTAAGTCATAATTCTTGATGTGAGATTTTTAGTTTTCACTGCTTTTACAAGGAAATAGTTACTGCAAATAATTACTAATTTTCTATCAAAGGCGATTGAGATATAATCTTGATTGAAACGTCCATGAAATTAAAAAAAATCTGCTTTGGCGTACGGAATACTTTTATATTAGGATTATGGAAAAGATTTTTAATGGAAACTCTGACAATATTGATTATTGATATTTTCTATAATCATAGAGATGTTACTTGATTAAATAATCGTAACAAATAATTTTAATTTAATCCCGAAAATAGTTATATTTCCATGTTCAAAATTTCTGATGAAACAAACATTATGTATCAAGCAACTAGATTAATAATAATTTTTTTTCATCTCATTTTCGTATACAGTCAAAAATATATTGAAGATTGGGTAGTTTTAACAAAAGCTTTTGTCCACAAAGCTTAATGTTTGTCATTTTCTAGTCTTCCATAAGAACCAATAAAACATTCCAGCAATTCGGTATATTCGTCATTTGAAGCATTTTTAATCATTTCAACAACAAGAATAATTGTTATTTTCGATTGATATTTTCTTCCCTACATTTCTAATTAAACAAACAAAAATCTGTTCATTAAAAAAGATCTTATTTAAGTCACTTTTAATTTACAAATAAAAATATTTCAACAGCCAAACTTATGAATCAGTAACAGAGCAAAAAAATCTTCTGTGCCAAAAAATCTGAAAAATTGGTGAAACGCCGAAATTCCTATAATTACCAATATACGAATTGAAATTTTGAAACAAAAAAGAACTTGAGTAATTAAAATACAAATAAAATGTCGTTTCTTCGTTGAAAATCATCTGCATTGAAGATGTTCACTTTGATAATAATAACAGATCTGACATTAGTCATGGGGTATTATCACTGTGACAGAGTACAGGATGAGTAAGCATCTCCCTAATGCAGATACTCGTCTCGAGTGCCCAGCCGTACAATGAGGAGTATACAAATCGTCGAGACAATTCCCAAGAGTCCTTTCATGCACCGAAACTCCTCTATCGTGGGCCGTGTGGGGGTTGGCGTCTCTCGTCGGTGAGGAATGAAAGGGGTGAGACACACACATACACACACAGTATCAGGTGGAAAATGCAATTAGTATCGCGTGTAACATAATGGCCCGAGGAATTTGCGTGGGGTAGGGGCTCACTTCCAAGGGTCAGATAGACGGCGTCCGGTAGTGGCCGTAGGGCCTCCATTCTACTTGTATATAGAACGCGGAGTAGAATGTCGTGCACGTTCCGAACTATACACAGCCAGACCGATAGCCAAGACTCTGGAAACCACATCTACTGTTTAGTATACCTGTATATGTTCGACATAAGGTCACGAGAGATCGTGCTCTCTGTTATATCAAGAGGAACATCGGGTTAACCACGTATCTACGAATTCGTTGAAAATTCCCTGACAAATTCCATTCTCAAACACTCAATCCTTTCAAAATTCGATTTCTGCCATTTGTATCTGTAATATTAGAGGCATTTAATATCATAACTTTTGAAGACAACAAAAAATACCCCTGTAAATAATTATTATTGAAGCATTGAATTTTTACATTATTTGATATGAATACTTAGATGAAAATGGCGAATTATGTAAAAAAAAGAAATCGGTTTTGGTTTGTCATAGATAAAGGTTTGTTTTTGTAATTCTGTTTTTTTTTCTCGTCATTTTTACGTCAATATACTCCAAATGGTGTGAAACGTCGACAAAAGTGGTTCAGAAAAAAAAATGTTAACGCAATACTTTGATAATGTTTTGCTGAGCAATTGATCGCGTATTACAATATTAGCATAATTGGCAATAAAATTCTTTTTGGAAATTTTATTTTTAAGTCCCATAGAAGGATCAACGGCATTTTTTTTTTTTTATAAGTTCAATTTTTTTTATTCACTGATTATATTCGCCTCTTTGTAGAGAAAAATTTGTTTTTATGAGTTTTTTTTTTTCTTGTGATACTCATGTCAACGTGTTCAGTTTCAAATATTCCAAAATATCCAAAAATCAAGTGGACGAATGCGTGTATGTATCGAACCTGTAAAATTGAAACCTCCATAACTCACAAGGGCTTTGATCCATCGAGATGAAATTTCACAGTCATGCAATATCGGGTTGCGCCCCAATTCTTTTTTCTCCTCATTGTCGTTCAATTACGTGCAAGAATAAAAAGTTTAAAGCTTTTGAATTTTGTTGGAAATATCTGTTGTAGCTCGAAAAAAATTTCAATGTGTCGGATTAAATTATTTTATATTAAACAGACCAATATCGAATAATAATCGGTCATTAATATTTGAGTAATCGATCAAGGAGTTTGGATTTTATGAGATTTTGAATTTCTTAAAAGTTATTTAAAAAATTCTTACAAATTTTCTGGGTCCAACGAATCTTGAGCTATCAGACTAAAATGTTGTACAAATGTTCAACAGTGGCAAAAGATTACTCGAATTAAAATTGGTGAAAATCTACGAATTTAGAAAATTTTTATAATATGTGTTTTCCAATTTTATAAAAAATTATTATAGAGATTCAGATTTTACAAAATTTTGATCTAGCGAGCTGCGAATTTGTAGAAATGTTTGTTTGACTGAAAATATTACAATTTCTTTACCAATAGCTGAAGTTTGTCCAAAAAACAGGGTTTCAAAGCAGAACCTTGTACATTGCTGCATCATTATTTTTCACCTTTCACAGAGCAAAAACTCATTGTAGTGGCTTTGTAAAAGGTGGAAGATAATCAGGAGATAATGTGCAATTTTCTACTTTGTATTCCCGTTTAATAATGTTTAAAGAGAGCTATTTGCGTTACGATAGTGTAATAATTAAAAAACGTTTGAATTTGAATATATTTATGTATTTGCATTAAAATATCTGCATATTCAATGGATTTGCATATTGTATTGTGCAGATATGATGAAATTCGATAATATAATAATGTAAATAAACGGGTCATTCTTTAAATAAACGACACACTCTCGTGAACTTCACATAAAGATCCACCGTACGTACAATAAAAAAAATCCATTACGTAAAAATATAGTGAAAGAGCCTCGGCTATCTAATGAATGGAATCATTCTCGATTTAATTAAAATTTAACAAATCCATAAACCAATTTCATGAATAATTGCTTTGAAATTGCAGTTCGCCATTCCTATTTTTAAAAAAATGAAATACAAACAATTTTTTTTTTTTTAAATTGAATAAAAAATTTCTTTTTCAATTCCATCACGTCTAAAACAATTAAAAAAATTCTAGCAAACACACAGAGAACATAACAGTCTTTTTTATATTTATAAACTTTATCGATAGTTTATTGAGTCCAGCAAAAAAAAAATATACATAATATGATATTTTTTTCAAAATCACATGCAATTAATATATATTTTAAAAAATGCCTTCACATGAAAAATAATTTGAAAATCCTAAAGAGCCACACATTTACTAAAATAGTTTCTATTATATCTAACGATTTTGCAGAGCGTTCGATGAGACCAGCAAAAAAAAAAAACTTTCATGACGAATGCTTTGAAATTTCAGTGTGCTTTCCCCGCGACCATCTTAACTCGAGCCGAGCAGTAATATGTGGAACCTGAAGAGCCCAGGCAATTGACAAATGGTCCCTCTCATTCACGATCTCGAGACGGGACAACTTCGAACCCCCCATCCCCTTCCCCCCCCTCACAAGCTATATACGCTTTCGCAAAAGATTCCTGAAACTCGACACGTGTCTGGAATACCGTAACTCCATAGAGTCAGAGTGCAGAGACGTACATATATACAGCAGTCGCCGACTGTATCAGGTGGAAAATGCAATTAGTGTGTAACGCCTGCGGGGGGGCGTTGGATGGGTGTTCGCGGGTTTTCCTAGCATCGTTTCTCACCCACCAAGGGCGAGTGCGAGAGCGAGAAAGGAGGGAAAGATTGAAAGGAGACGAGGACGAAGGGTACCCTATATATATATATATATAGCATAGGGTGTACTAGAGCACGCCAAAATATACGTATATACAGCCTAGTAGTAGCTCTATATGGGCCATTCCACGGTTGATCGACAGGGTCGTGA
This sequence comes from Perithous albicinctus, assembly GCA_964016905.1. Lineage (NCBI taxonomy): Eukaryota > Metazoa > Arthropoda > Insecta > Hymenoptera > Ichneumonidae > Perithous > Perithous albicinctus. The sequence goes on from OZ024689.1 coordinate 26,759,502, forward strand.
ACCTAATTTTCTTTTCCTTTTAGGATGTTGTAGGGCAACACGAAAGTGCACTCCAGAATTTTTTTTTCAGATTCTTTCGAATTTTTTTTTTTATAATCACCCAAAATTTGACTTCTCAAAAACTACGTCGACGATTTGTCTGAAATTGTTACGGTAAATTCTTTGTTCGAAAACAAAATTTTTGTTAAAATTCGTATTAAAATTACTAAAATTAATCAGTTAAAATATAAATAAACAATTTTAATAACAAATAAATAGGATTACTAAGAAAAAAAATTTTCGGTTACGTTTTTTAAAAAAAATTTACAGCAAATTTTTTGCTCAAGAATGAAATGTTTGACATCATTTGTAATTTGATTGCGAAATTATTGAAAATATCAAAACATGGTGAACAGTGTCTTCATAAACATTTCATTCCTGACCAAAGAATTTACTTTAGAAGTTTAAAAAAAAAAAAACCATAAATATAGTTTTTCAGTATAATCTAATTTCTGTGTGGTTTAAAAATTCACTTATTTTTGTTTTTGATCAAAGTATTTAATGTAAGGTTTTCAAACAAACCGTCAACGTGGTTTTTAAAAAATTACATTTTGAGTGATTGTAAAAAAAAAAAAAAATCCGAAAAAATCTGAAAAAAGATTCTAGAGTGCTTTTTCGTGTTGCCACACAACATCCCAAAAGGAAAAGAAAATGTGAGGGTCTCGACCCTGTCGATTAGCCGTGGAATGCCCCATATAGTATAGTATAGGGTGTACTAGAGCACGCCAAAGTATACGTATACATATACAGACTGGTAGTAGCTGTATATATAGCTATAGAATTCTAGGACTCGACGAAAGTATCGTTCGGCCTTGGTAATAGCCTAAGGAATTCGTTGAGGGTGCTGAAGCTGTTCCCAAGCCGGAGAGGGTTACAGCAACAGCAGAGGAAACTACGACTAAGGGAGACCGGGGTTAGTTGAATCACTTTTGCTTCCTCATAGTCATGAGAAGCATTCTTCGCGATGGTAACATTTTATTTGCTAACTTTACAATGCCAGGATTTTTAAATTGGCAAGAACGTTTGGAAGCCACATTCAAAAATAAATGTCCGGACGTGTACGTATGTGTATGTGCAGTGGTCTGTAATATTTAAACATCGATAACTGGAGAACTACTTGAGCCACAGCGTTGAAATGAAAGCACAGTTAGCCAAAGAAGTACGTCCTTGTTTACCTGTTTTTTTTTAAATCCACATCCGGTAATTTTCAGTTAAGGCATGAGTTTTAATTTTGCAAAAATTCTCAAAGCTGTAATTTATTAAAGAAAATTATTTTTTTAATAATTATTCAATCCAACGGCATTTCTTCAACGTCACCTCTAACGCCTCCAACTCAAATCGCCATACTCACGTCGAAAAGAATAATCTGAAGCACGACTGTGAATTATTTGGGAATATTTGGTCTACCGGTTCTATTTCAAAAGTGTGCGGTGTGTAAAAATAAAAAAAGAAACAAAAACTGTTGCAAGTGACCCCTATTACCCTTTTGCAACCTGACAAAAATTTCATTGTTTAATAGATCAATAGTAAATATTCAACCAATCTCATCCTTTTTACTAAAAAAGTGTGCTCATGGTGAGGTGGAAAAATTCAACAATGTTGATTGAACATTTGTTGAGCGAATAAATAAAACCTGAAGAGAACTGTCACAGCAGACGAGACGTCGAAACCAAAAAAAAAAATGTCTGACTAACCATTGCCGCTACTACTCATCATCATAATGGTAAATATTGAAAAAAAAAAAGAAATACCAGCGGCCAAGTAAGCGAAATATTAGCCTTTGAAAATCCGTAAATTACACCTGATTCCCTCCCCTTAAACCCACTCGACTCTACACTTGCCCTGACACAACTGACCCCGGTATCTCGCCGGCTGCACTATAACTATCCCTACTACTAGTAGTGTGGAGCTGCCAGGCCCACGAGGCTTCACTCTCGCCTCCTCTCTCGCGGTGTATATGCTTCGCTACACAAACTCGTATCTATAGCAGCTATAGTAACCAGCCTGCTGGGAGTAGCATACGCGAGAATGTCGTGCACATATGTCGCGAGGGGGTCGATGCCAGGTCGTGCGTGAACCATCTATCCGGGAATTCGTGGTATTAAGATCCCCTCTTGTACCCACCTTAGAACCTCGACGACGACGACGACGACGACGACGACGACGACGAGGAGGAGGACAACGACAGACCCTTAGCTTTTCATCTTACTCAGTCTCTCGCTCACGCGTCACTAAACCCTGAACTACTTATTTTCAGCCCCTCTCTCCATCAGCTCGTGGTGGTATCTGTATGTACGGCTATGGAGCACTATTTGTACCTACTCGTCCGCGTCCTTTCCGCTACGTTGTTTTACTCGTTTTTCCGGGTTTCATTTTCCCTATCCCACGTCGAAAGACCGGAGTACCTACTCGTGCCCTTTTTTTGCCCTCGCGAGGTTCTATACTAGGCATTCTCTGTTGAGCCACTTTTTTTTTTTAACTTCACAGATATTTCGTACATTTTAGAAAGATTTCAGTAATTTTGGGAGTACATGTGACGATTTTTTTTTCGTCCTCGTAGAGAAAGCTTTGTTTTCGTGAAGATTTTTTTTCTTTTTTTAGACATTTTCATGTCAAGACACTCAGAATGGTCGAAAACGACGAGAAAAGTGCTTTAGAAAAAATGTGTATGCGTGTTTTTTATTTTTTTTATTTGGAAACAGGTGAATGAAAATTAAGGCTGCTTTTTAGACTTTATCTGTCCCATAACTCTGCATTGATTGCTAATTTATTGATTTTCATCCTCTTGTCAAATGTCCACACTAATCGTTATTAATACGCTGAGTCTTCAACAGTGTATGAGAAATATCTGAAAGCGTGAGAGAAAAAAAAGTGGCTGATTTGACAGAGAATGCCTTATATCTTACGCAGTGCAGAAAGCCTGCTGAAGGGTCCACTCGAAAGCTTTCTCGGTGCTCGTTCGCGTCACTTACGCACACAAGCAGCACAAGAGGCGCTGACGAAATTGCCCTTACACGCACGCGGAATGCAGAAATTTTTATTACGCAATCCGCGAGTTGCTCTACGATGGGGGTTGCGTGTATATAATATGGGGTGACGGGAAAGGGCTCCAGCTAGGGCGATGTTCTCCGCTCAGGGCTTTTTCTCTACCGCGTGTCGCGTTGTTGCCACGACGAGCCCCGCTCTCTGTATTATCATGTCGAGCCGGTTGTTACCCATGTGAAATCGGGTCGTTACCTTCGCCGTGTCCACCAGATGGATATAATATAATACACCTTCGTGAAAACCCGCAGATTATAATGACCAGAGAGAGTATATGAGATGATGGCAGTCAGAGGTGGAAGCTGCAAGGGTATGCCTGAGGAAAATAATGTTTTGGCCCGAGCAAATAAAATTTTACTATTTACTTACACGGCTGTATTCGTGTACTGATTATTACAGATTTATAACACGTATAACTATTTTTATGGTGGTCAAGTTTGACGTTATTGTAAAACCAAATTACTGGCATACATTTGTGGCTTGAACAATTGTTTTTGTCGCATAAAAAACGGGCGGGTACTTATTCAAGTAGAGTATGCCTCGTGTGCTTGCTTGTTCTAGACTTCTTTTTGTCCTGTTATTTAAAAAATGAAATATGATATTGTAATGATTAATAGTTGCCAGTGTTTTATGAAACACATGTCTACTAAATTTTAAATGTTGGATCTGTGGAGCAAATTGAGAAGAAGAAATAGCAATAACTGTGAAAACTATGGATGAATTGGTACAATCAACCATTTTTTTTTTTTTTTCAAATTCCAATTGGTCCGAGGACTATTTCTTATTTTTGAAAAAGAAGAAGTTCTGAAGTTTCATATTTAAAAAACACGCAAACCCAAAAAAAAGACATTTATTTTTTTTTTTGTATTTGCCTAGTAGTCATTTTCTTTTAAGGTAAAGATTTTTCTATGCACATTTACATTTTCACGAAGGAATTATCGTCCTGCGTCAAGTAGCTCCGGTATCTTGAAATTATTGATGATTGCCGGTTGAATAGGCGACGTTACTACTGGATTTGATATAAAGTGCGAAAGGGGATGATGGCAACTGATATACGTGGAAGGGTTTGAAAAGAGGGTGAATCAAGTGAGAAGTGACTGTCCCTTGTCGCCGGACTCTGGTTTTCCATTAGGAAATGCTTTTAGGCTCGTTTCGCACCAGCCGACCTTCCAAACTGGATTAAGACCGAGAAACGAAACAGCAACGGCAGCTCACAGCCAGGAGGTCGGTTCGGTCGTCGAAAAGTTCTTCCGGCCGCTCGAGTCGCACTCGAGCGCGCAAGTGTGTACCCACCCGCACTAAAACCCTCACGACAATGCAGCGAACCTCTACCTCGTTGAGGATTTCTCGTTCACGGACTTTTCTACTTCTTCCTGAGCTCTTCCGCAGCTCGTATTCCACGTTCACCGCCTTTCCGGATGTTGTATAATAGAAGATAAAAATGTGTTCCCAGACAATTGAGACAACAGTGGTATATATACGAGAGAAGCTTTTCGTGAAGAGCTTCTCCCAGTTTATGACTTTGCGCAAACTTTGTTTCTATCACCGCAAAAATTGCAGCGTCAATTCTATTGTCAAATGTAAATAATGAAAGTTGGTAAATGGCACGTTAAAAATAATTATTCACCGTAAAAGACAACCTAATTTCAAGCGGAATGTACTAAAAGCATATACTGTTACATTGTCAGGCCATTTTTATCGGTACTTGGAAAACTGAAAATATTACCGTTTTTTTTTTAGCTTAATAATAATTTTATTAGTTATTTCATTATTTTTCAAATAAAAATAATAAAACTAGAAAATTCATCTTTGCAAATAATAATTTAACACGAAACATTCGAATTCTATCAAGAATTTATCAAAAGCACACGATTTTATTGAGCTTTCCTGTTTTCGTATCTCGGAACCGAAAAATGATTTCTCGTTATCAATTACTTTTTAATTATACCGTTTTATAAATACAAACAATAAATATATGTAATTGAACTTCAGAAATAATAATTCAACATAAAATATCCCAGGGCCATGCAAAATTGATCAAAAACACTCGACTGTTAATTAACAATTTTATTTTGTGGCGCTGCGTGGCTTTTGTTTAACTCATTTAATTATATCATTTTTTAAATAAGAATAATAAACCTGGGAAATGAAACTTTACCAATAATAATTCAACATAAAATATCTGAATTCAATGAAGAATTTATTGAAAGCATACTGCTGTTATAAAAGAATTATTAATTCATTGCTCGGAGCGACAAAAATCACAATTGCTCTTGCTTAATATTTGCTTATGTTTCATTCCTATTTTCTCAAATAAATATAACAGAACTAAAGAAAAATTAATTTTACTATTTATATTTCATCATGAAACATCAAAATTTCATAAAATATTGATCAAGAGCACATTATTGTTATCAAGCAATTTTTTTTTTAATTCGTGTCTCGCAGTGGTAAAAATTCATTGTGGATTTCGCTTAACAATTATTTACGTGTATGACGCATACGCGCACGAGATTATTACAACAACCAAGCTGTACGCAGACAATAGCGTAGATAAAGAAGAGAGAGGCATTGTCTAGTTTAGGAAAAGAGCACAGAATGTTTCGAAACTTTCTCGTGATATGAATTTTTTATTTAAAAAAAAAAAGGGAAAAAACACGAGTATAAAACAGTACTCTATGATAGAAAGAGTCTGGAACACGAGAACTCGGTTCTCGCACACATCGAGGCATTTCCGAGGCCACCGAAGGAAATGTACGCAATTTACTATCTCTCCGTTGTAGCGAACGAACGAGCTTTGCTTGGAGCTTCACTTCTCTGCAGGTGCTGTCGAGAAAAGGGGATCCCTCTGCAAAGCTTCATGTCGCACTTCCAACACTCTTCAACGTAGCAATGCGAGGAGATCTCGACTGGATTAAAGAGTCCTTGAAAAGTTCATTCATTCGCTTTGACACGGATACAGGCCAGAGCATCATGGAGATGCAAAGCCATCGGCTGCATTACGAAACCAGATCATGTTCACATCAGCCAGCATAAGTAACACCAAACTTTCTTTCCTCATTTTTTATTAACAAGGGGTTTTATCACAGCCCTCTCGTTGGTCTTCTGAAAAAAAAAAAAAAAACAAAGCACATTACACACGGCAACGAAACATCGTAGCAAACACCGAGTTGCGTCATATTTTCATGACATACAAAGTTTTCCTTATTTCCATACATTTTTGCAAAAGCTAAACAAAAATCCACAATATTTTGAAGAATTCACAATCACGCAAAGTCCGAATTGCTTTGTCTTGTTAAAATTTAAAAAAAAAGTCAAAAGTCAAAGAGTAAAAAAAAAAAAAAATGATCGTATCTTCAGTTATGAAGAAGTATTTAGCTTAATTCTCGAATTTTTCAGAAAGTTAGTTATCTTCTTTGAAAAACGTTCCATAAGATCTATATATATGGATATATTTTATAAAAAAATGTATGTTCTACGAATTTAATACAGAAAACAAACCACCCATCGCTTTCCGTACTTTACCTTAAATAAAAAAAAAAAAACGGATTTTCACATTTTCAAAAAAGGCGTTGGTATTTTGTTTTCAACTTTAACACGAAAACTATATTTTATTCATTGAAGATAGAGAGCAAATTTTGATGGGGTTCATAGTCACTATCATAGGTTAGTACTTTGTCATCACAATAACTATTCAAGGAGTTTGTGGATCACTGTAAAATATATCTCCTATATGAAGCATTCTCTGTCGATTCAGCTTCTTTTTTCGACTCTCTCCAATCTGTTCCATAATTGGTTATATCAAAGTACCATTAAAATACAATTATTTTACGAAAATTTCTGTCTATATGGCTCGCAACTTCGTCGTACTAATTTCACGACAAAAACGTCACACCAGTTACAAAATATAATGAGAAAGTCACGAGTTGCAATTACGCCATATACCCAACGTTTTTCTAAACCACTTTTCTCGACGTTTTGGGCGATTCTGAATAAGCTGACATGAAAACCTCGAAAAAAAAAAAAATTCATGTAAACAAAGCTTCCACTACGAAGGAAAAACTAGGCGACCAAAAGGCTGGGAAGCTTGTATATGTATACAGCGCCTGAACGCTCTCACAATGCCATGAAGATACACCGAATGGGATAAGAGGACGAAAAGTTATGCCTCAAGATTCCGAATGCAGGATCATATGGAAAATATGGATGCAACAGCAGTTCAGTTGTATATTCGATTTCTTCCCGCACCATTCGTTTTTCCACATATTCTCCGTTTCCCTAAGCTTTTCATTCGAGCCTGATCCAGTGCGAACGGATTTTCGTCCTACTCCCCTTTCTATCCTTTCTCATGAAAGAACTTTGCCTCTCTTTCTCTCTCTTGCTTTTTCTGTCCTGAGTGAGAGTGATACAACTGCTAGCGAAGCGAGAGAGCTTTCTCGACACGATTTTCGCAGCAGCGAGTTTTCTGAAAACTCTCTTTCACACAAAACCGCGGGAAACACGAGAACGCCACGAAGCTATACAACCCGATACCGCTGACTTTCTCGCTATACATATTCTATAGAAAGCTTCTCGCTTCGTGCTGTCGACTGTGCTGTTATGCTTTTGTCCCTCCCCTTCGCCCCCCCCCCCCGCCCAACCCTTCTCAACTCATCGTGAGCGGCTCGCTCACACGCGTTCTCTCTCTCTCTCTCTCTCTCTCTCTCGTCAAAAGAAAACGATGGCGCGTGACGTAGGAAGCACAAAATTTTATTAGAAAACGCTTTTAGCGACGAAACAGTATATGTAGCGACGAGAGGCTCCGAGAGAAAGGAAGAAGAAAAAAAAAAATAGAATGGTAAGATTGAGGGGAGTGTGTATAGGTAGCCAACTCTACGGCTGCTGTGACGGAGATAGCGGATAAAGCCAACGGGAGAAAAGCGAGAAGGTATACTCAGTTACTGCTGCTGCTGCTGCTGCCGCTTGCTTCGAAGTTTCGCGAGGTGGGTACTCAAGCGGATGAAGCGTCGGGCAAACCTATTCAAGGACTTTGTCGCTGTCGTCGTAGTTGTCGTGAACGATGCTCTCTCTCTTACTCTCACTACCGTGTTCTCTTACAGACGCGTCCACCAAGATCTCTGGGTGCTCTGGATATGCGCGACTTCGCTGAGATATACCGCTTCGCATCACGCGCTTG